>JAQZBX010000331.1:0-42136 GCA_029593785.1 Cabassous unicinctus
CCATGTTACTTTTAAATGAAGTATTTTCCTACCACATATTATACAGGTTGTAATCAATTAGTTTATTTGCTTTCATTTTTTTTCTCCCTATTCTGCCCATTATTTTGCTTGTTCAATATAAATTTTATCAGAGGCTAAATTTACACAGAACTCTTCTACTACTCTCTCCCTTTAGGTAAAATTTTACTTTTATATATTACAAGTATATCACTAATCCAATGGTACTTTGGCTCATGTTTTTCTTAAAGAGTGTCATAGTATTTTTACCTGTAGATCTAAAATCTGTACAGGCATTCCTCATTTTGTTGTATTTTGCTTTATTGCACTTCACAGATATTATGTTTTCCAAAAACTGAAGGTTTGTGGCAACAATGTTTTAGCTTGAGCAAGTCTATCAGTGCCAGTTTTCCAACAGCTTCTGTTCACTTCTTGCCTCTGCCACATTTTAATCAAGATATGTGCATTGTCTTTATAGAAATAATGCTATGGAAGTGTAGTGTAACATAACTCTTATAAGCTTGGGAAACCAAAATATTCGTGTGACTGGCTTTATTGCAATATTTTCTTTATTACAGTAGTCTGGAACAGAACCCACTACCCCTCTGAAATAGGACCGTATTATTTTCTCTAAATTCTAATATTGTCATTACGAACTATCTTAGAAAAACTTTTAAAAGTTAAGACAAAACGCAAAATATCCTTATTACATTGCCTTTTTTTAAACAAATCAATTTTATTGATACTTATTAATAAAGCATACAATTCATCCAAAGTGTACAATCAATGGTAAATGGTATAATCACATAGTTGTGCATTCATCACATCACATCAATCATTATTAGGGCATTTTCATTATTTCAGTAATAACAATAATAAAAAAAAAAACAGACAAACAACCAAAAAAATTTCTCACTTCTCAATCTCTCTATGATATCCCTGCTGTAAATAGCTGCTATTTCTGGCTATTCTTGCATATTACTTATTTGTTTATTATGCAGTGTTATTGAGATATATTCACATATTCATATTTATCCAAAGTGTATAATCAATAATCAATAGCTTTTGTATAATCACAATGTTGTACATTTATCATCTTCATCATCTCAAAAATTTTAGAAAATTTCATTACTCCCTAAAGAAAGACACCACACCCCTTAGCATTCCTTCCTCAGCCCTACATAACCACTAATCTCCCTCGATTCCAGGCCCTGTTCTAAGCATTTCACAGCTATACTCACTGATTTAACCCTCAATAACCTCACTTGATGAAACAGGCCTGGCCAGTCACAGACTTTGTAACTGGGTCATGGCCAGGCAAGTGACACAGCCTGGGCCAATGGGAGTCACTCTGCTATTTGCCTGAACCACTGGGAAGCTGGTGTTCTCTTTCCATGGCAGCTAATAGGTTGGTAGAAATTAATTTTGGAGGTGCCCAGAGCTAATTGCCCCAACACAGAGAAAAGCAGAGCCAAGACACAGAGAGAGGTAGATTCTTGGCAACTCCATGGAAGGACCTGGATCCAGTCATTCCTAAAGCTGGCTTTCAGTTACTTAGCCAACACACTCCTTTATAAAGGTGTAAGCCAGGTTGAGTTGGATGTGAATGACTCAGGTAGCTGAGTGCAAGAAGTCTTTTATGGGGGTGGAGGCCCAAAGCAGGCAGGGGACTCACAGTGCTTGTTCTGCTTGTAGCGGGACACCCCTTCCAGGGTGAGTTTGTCCAGCAGTCGCTCCTTCTCAGTGCCCAAGCCCAGTGTCTGGGAGAAAAAATTCTGCAGGAAGTTCATCTGTGCTTCTCCTCCAGTTGCTCCTTCCTCAGTGTCTGAACCTGACTCCTGAGCCTCCTGCACCTTCCTGCCTTGGTTTCCAGAGGGTCAGAGGCTCGAGAAAGAGGGGGAGCAGACGTGGTTATAGTGAAGGGAATGGTTAAAGGACAATGAAGGAGTTCAAAGCGGGAGTGGGGAGCCAAGGAGACCCAGTTGTATTGGAGAGGGGAGCATAAAAATGGAGTAGAGGGAGGGAGGGAGAAAGCAGATCTTACAGAGAGGCTGGCAGAGGAAGGTTTTGGAGGAGTGGGAGGAGAATGGAAGGGAAACAGGAAATGGAGGATGACTCAGGAAGAGTTAGGAAGGCATAGTGTGTGTTGGGATAGACGGATGGATTTGCCAGGAAGAGAGAAGTTTATAAAGGTGGAGAAAAGATAGGGAGGGTTACCCAGCTGTGAGCTGGATTTGGAAGAGGAAATGAAGGGATCTATAAATAGATTTATATTTACTTTTTATATAAATGGAATCATACAATATGTAGTAGTCTGTGTCTGGTCTTCTTCACTTAGTATATTGGGGGGGGGTTCTTTTGTCTGACATTAATATTTTTTAGTATTAACCTACATTTGTTAGGCTTTAAAGAAAAGTGATCTTATATATATGCAATTTTACCGATATTCATTTATCCTATAGCATATTTAAGTTTCACATAATACATTTAGCTCATAATAGGCCAATCATACAGTATTTGTCCTTTTGTGTCTGGCTTGCTTCACTCAACATAATGTTCTCCAGGTTCATCCATGATGTTTATGCTTCACAACTTCATTTCTCACTGCTGCATAATATTCCATCGTGTGTATACTCCACAATTTGTTATCCATTCATCAGTTGATGGACAACTGGGTTGTTTCCAAATTTTGGCTATTGTGAATAACTCTGCTATGGACATCAGTGTGCAGATACCTATTTGTGTCACTGGTCTCAGGTCTGGGTATATACCTAGCAATGGTATTGCCGGTTCCGATTGCAAGTTTATGTTCAAATTCCTTGGGAACTACCAAACAGTCCTCCACATTAGCTGTACCATTCTGCATTACCAACAACAGTGAATAAGTGTATCTACCTTTCCACAACCTTTCCAACATTTACAGATTTCTGACTTTTTAATAGCAGCCAGTATAATAGGTGTGACGTGATATCTCATTGTAGTTTTGATTTGCATTTCCCTAATCGCTAGCGATGTTGAACATTTTTTCATTTGTTTCTTTGCAATTTGTATTTCTTCTTTAAACAGTTGTTTCTTCAAGTCTTTTGCCAACTTTTTAATCAGGTAGTTTGTTTTTATTTTTTTGAGGTTTATCATCTCCTTTATATCATTTATATTAAGACTATCAGATATGTGATTTCCAAACATTTTCTCCCATTGAGTTGGCTGACTCTTCACCCTTTTGACAAAGTTCTTTGAGGTGCCAAAGTTTTGAATTCTGAGGAGGTCCCATTTATGTATTTTTTATTTTGTTGTTTACACTATGGGTGTAAGGTTCATGAAATTACTGCCCAACAAAAGATCTTGAAGATATTTTCCTACATTTTCTTCTAGGAGTTTTATGGTTCTTGTCTTTATATTTAGTTCCTTGATACACTTTGAGTTAATTTTTGTATAAGATGTGATATGGGGTCTTCTTTCTTTCTTTTGGAGATGGCTATCCAGTTCTCCCACCACCATTTGCTGAATAGACTGTTCTAGCCCAGTTGGGTGTGTTTAACAACCTTGTAAAAAATCACTTTACTGTAGATGTGAGAGTCAATTTCTGAGTTCTCAGTTTGGATCCATTGGTCAATTTGTCTGTCCTTATGCCAACACCATGCTGCTTTTACCACTAAAAAATATGATTTTTAAAAATGATTTTCTTGATTAAAGTCAGGAAGTTAGAGTCCTCCAATTTTGTTCTTCTTTTTTAAAGACATTTTTGGTATTTGGTACCCCTTACCCTTCCAAATAAATTTCAGAATTGACTTTTCTATTTCTACAAAAAAGGCTGTTGGAATTTTTATTGGGATTGCTTTGAATCTGTAAAGCATTTTGGGTAGAATTGACATCTTAATGTTTAGTCTTCCAATCCATGAACAAGGAATCTCATCTCATTTATTTCAGTCTTCTTCTTTTTCTTTTGGCAATATTTTCTAGTTTCCTGAATGCAGGTCCATATGTCCTTGGTTAATTTTATTCCTATATATTTGATTATTTTAGTCACTGTTATAAATGGAATTTTTTTCTGATTTCCTCCTCAGATTTCACATCAATATTTCATAGAAATGCTATTGATTTTAATGTATTCATCTTGTATCCCACCACTTTGCTGAAACTGTCTCTTAATTCTAGTGGCTTTGTTGTGGATTTTTCAGGATTTTATAGATATAGGATCATGTCATTAGCAAATAAAATTTTACTTCTACCTTTTATTTGGGTGCCTTTTATTTCTTTCTCTAACCTAATGCTCTAGCTAGAATTTCTAGCACAATATTAAATAATAATGGTGACAGTGGGCATCCTTGCCTTGTTCCTGATCTCAGTGGGAAAGCTTTCAGTTTTTCACTGTTAAGTACAATGCTTGCTGTTTGTTTTTCATATATGCACTTTACTATATTGAGAAAGCTTCCTTCTATTCCTATCCTTGGGGTGTTTTTATCAAGAAAGGGTATTGCATTTTGTCAAAAGGCTTTTCTGCATCAATAGAGAGTATCGTATGATTTTTGTTCTTCAGTTTATCAATGTTCATTACACCAATTGATTTTCTTGTGTTGAATCACTCTTGCATACTTGGGATAAAACCCACTTGATTATGATGTATAATTCTTTGAATATGCTTTTGGATTCATTCTGCAAATATTTTGTTGAGGATGTTTGCATTTATATACATTGGAGATATTGGTGTATAATTTCCTTTTTCTGTACTCTTTTTATCTGGTTTTGATATTAGGGTGATGTTGGCTTTATAGAATGAGTTTGGTAGCATTCTTCCTGTTAAATTTTTTTGGAAGAGCTTGAGCAAGACTGGTATTATGTCATCTTTGAATGATTGGTAGAATTCACCTGTGAAGCAATTTGGTCCTGGGCTTTTCATGTTTGGGAGGTTTTTTGATGACTGTTTTAATCTCTTCACTTGTGATTGGTTTTTTGAGGGAATTTTTTTACCACTTATTATTAACTGACTTTTTCCCATTGTCTGTTAAGCAAATAATCCTATATCTTAAGAATTTTTTATTTAAAAAATAAAAGCAGCAAACATAAACAAAAAGTACACCAGCCATATAGGAAAAAAGAGTATGTTAAAATTACTATCATGTATTATTAATTTTAATTACATGTAAAAGTAATTATCATAATTACTTTTTCATTCATGTTTTCCAAGCAATCATTTCCTTTGGGCAAAATGATTTGCTTTAACATCACAGAGTCAGCCAACAATACTAGAGTGGTAACATTCTTCTGTTTTAATTTATCTCCAGGGAAAGAATATCTTTTATACTACAGAAACATCATGAGACATCTGTTCTTCATTTTTGACATTACTGCCTTCACCTTGTTCCTGAGAGTGTAGATAGATTTAAAATGGTAGTAAAGATGGTATAGAACACAGCAAGGACATTGCCAACTAAATAACTACTGAAGGGGCACACATAGGTGAAGATGCAAGGATAACAATATAATGTGGTCATAGTGAAGTGGACAGTCAACGTGCAGAGGGCCTTTGTTGTGCTGGCAGATGAGCGATTCCTAACTGTGATAAGTATCACAGTGAAAGAGATGACCAGGAGGAGAAAATTCTAATAGAAAGAAAGCTGTTGTTTGCAACTACTAGTAGGCTGATAACTTTTCTGTCTTTGCAGTCCACCTTGGTCCCTAGAGGAAGTTCATGGTAAAAGCTAGCAACTAGATTAGGACCACAGAAAAAGGCAAGTTAGCAGTAAATACTAACTATCTAATGAAGTCAACACACCATTGGTTGAGAACTAGAATAAAACACATATGGTGGCTCATTATTGTCATGTAGCAGAGAGGTTTGCATATTGCAATATTACTGTCATGGCTATGGATACAAGGAGCACCATTTCATCACCATCAAATGGGTGAAGAAATAAAATATGAGCCAGGCAGCCTTCAAAAGAAATAATCTTGTGCTCTACCAGAAACTCAGCAATCATTTTGGTCATAGGGAAGGAGGCTAGACATATAACTTTTAAAGACATATTTGCAAGCAGAAAGTACATGGAAATAAGAAAACAGGTTTCCGAGGACACAGTGTTAATGAGGAGAAAGATACCCAGCAGGATTCCTATGTAATGTAGTAAAAATATGACAAACAAGAAATATGGGAACTCCTTAGAACTAGATTCTCAGCAACAAATATTCTATCAACTGAGAATGATTTTTCTCATTCTTTGGATTTGGAAGGAACATAACTTCACTCACCTGATTGGAGAAAATAAGATACCAATCAATGAACAGAATATGTGTTTAATTACCCAATTCTACTTCAGTCTTTAGGAATTCTGTTTCTATTCAAATGCATATCCTGATTTCAGGCATCTCTAAAAATTATAAAGACAGCCCCACGTCAATCAAAATGAGTCAAATGGTACCATAATGGGAATACAAATTCTTCTAATAAAGTAGGGAAGTGAATAAGAGGTCACTTAGGAGAATTTCAGTCAATTCACTCATTCAGAAAGAGATCAAAGCAACTAATATACAAATGAATATCTATATTGGAAATGTTATTTTCATGTCACTCACCGAAATCCAGTCTCAGAATCTACAGAGACAAAATATCATCTTTCTTCAACAAATTAATTAAGGTCTTGTAATAAAGTATGCACTGGTAACAGAGAATTATAATTTCACAAATTAATGTTGATTAAGGGTTGTTAGACACAAAGTATTCTATTTATATTACTCTGTTTAAATACATGTCAAAGACAGGAAGAACTAACTTACCGCGTAAGAATAGTGGATACCCTGGAAGAAAGAAAGTCTTTTAAAGTACTGGAAATGTTCACTTGCTTTATTTAGTTTGATAGTTGGCCACATGAATGTGCCAAGAAAAAGAAGAAGTCTTCTATTCCTTTTTCTTCATGGGTTCTCATATCCTCCTATTCCTGTACAAGTTGAAGTTCTTTTTTCATGGCTAGTAAGATCATTTTTGGAATTGACTTCTTGAAAAATATCTCCTTCCTGGAATCAGTAGTAATATAAAGATAAATTTTACATTTTGCCTCCCAAAATATTGAGATTATCTTAATAAATGAGAATTTAATTCAATATTTGAGGGTGTTTTTCTCATGTTAAAGGGTTTATGGGTAGGAAAGGAGAATTTTCATTTCTTTACTCCAAAGGAAAATATTTTCCAAAGAATAAAAAGATTGATGTGTTTAATGTCTCATCTGTCACTATCTTGTTAAATTTCAACAAAGCTCTTAAATCAAGACTTTCATTTTTAGAATGTAAGGTGAAGGTGTTGGACAACTGTAACTCTAAGTTTCTTTCCAATTAAATACATTCATTTTTGTACATTCACTCTGAAGATTTTAAATTCCTACTTTACGGCTAAATGACATTTAGCCTTTTAGAGCTCATTATCCCCAAGAACAAAGTGTTGAGAATAATATTAATCTCAAAGAAACATTGAAATCATTTTTTTAAAAATTCTATAGGTGAGAGCTCTTTAATCAATTATGATGACTCAAATGTAAAACATTACTAATGATGACTTTTTTGCAGGTCACAATTTGTACTTTTCTCATAGTAATTTAAATTGCTCAAAGATGGTGTGATCTCAGTTAAACAGAAATGATTTTCTTATTCCCTGATGTGCTTATGAAAAGCAATTTTACTTATATTATTTTAGAGTGAATTAATGCATGCATAGAGTGATTTGCTAGATGACTCTCTCACCCCTCTTATAAAGATATCCCTTAAAATTCCCCTCCCACAATACTTACACCTCTGAACTATTATGAATGTCAGGTAAAGTGAATTTGTAAATGCCATCAAACATTACCAGTTCAAAGTTAAGTTCTTCAGAATTTTTCCTACATCGCCTGCTCCCTTGTCCTTCTTTCTTTCTTCCCTGCCATTCAATGTATACATGAGTACAGTGAAGATGCACAGTCCTTAGAAATACATTGATGAATTTCTTTCACTTACCCAAGATGAAATGGAGAGAGTGGGAACATTGTTAATAATCAGTAAGGCTTGGAAGGTAGTTTACAGTTTATTTGGGAAAACACTTACCTAGCTCTAAGAAAATGAATCATTGAAGCAGGTTTGTTTCTAAAGGAAATAGGCTCAGGATGTCTGTTAGCCAGGATGAACTCCCCTCCAGGAAGAGAGACAGGGATGGGCGCAGTAACCTAGTGGAATCCCTACTCAGGGGAACACTGGAAACTCTCAGGAATCTAAAGAGGAAAGGGGGTTGGTAAAAAGAAAGATGCAAATAAAGACTGCAAACAAATTTGCGTATTTCATATATTGTTTGGAATTTAACATAATTATTGCAACATTGCTTTTGCTTATAAGAAAATAAATTAAGAAACACATCAGCAATCAAAATAACTTGCAAAGATCTTTAGAAATTTAAACCAATCTTACCTCACTAAAGGCCGCATGAAGAAGACTGATTCCTGTTCTGCCGCCTAAAGTATATATTAGTAAAGCAATACTTTCCTATTTAACCTCCCAAAATATGACTGGAAACCTTTGAGGAATGAAAGTATTAATTGTAAGAGCAATAACAGCAATCTCAGATATAGCTTTATCAATTAAGCCCTCTTTTTGGAGACTAGATAAATTTTACTAAAAAATACTAATCAAAAGCACTTTAAAAATATTTTAGGATGTACTACCAGTGATTGTCAGATGATTTAGGGTTTGTAAAGTCACTGAAGTATCAGAATATAGAGTCATTTTAGCAAAACCTTGTTTAGAAAAGTTTTAGGCATTCTCCTTCCTTAATCTTGCTTTCCCTTCATTTTAAAGTATAGATAAATATTTCTCCCCTTCTCAGGTATTCATTATGGCTGACTGTCATATAGTTGAGTCAAACATTTTTTCCAGTAATAATATAATGGATTTTACTAAGTAGTGATGCAGTTCTCAAATTGGCTTCATCTATGGGGCACACATTTCCATAATTATATTCAGGAAAGTTGATTCTTAATTTCATTAGTTATTTTATATTAAGACTGTTCAGTCTTGGAATAACAGAGACAATTCCTAATAATAAGGTTTACAAATTTTAGGGAAATGACACATTCTCCTAGACATGCAGATTCCCTTGGGGGGAAAAAAAAAAAGACTGGGATTTTTCTTCTAAGCTCTATTATTCTATGTTTTTCTGGCTGTTGACAATTTAAGCACTAAATAACAATCCATTCATTGTGAAAAATAATGCAACTTGTTGCTTTTATGGAAACAACATATATAATAGAATAGGTAAAACAAATGCAGTTTTAGAAAAGACATTTGGAAAGAGAAAGAGAGAGGGGTGAGAGAGAGAGAGAAAGAGAAAAGGGAGAATTCTTTCTACAGAAGAAAAAAACTATATATATTTACTCTCCACTGAAAGAGATGGACTTAATCCCTTAAACTATGAGAGTGGATTGCACATTATGATTTATTTTCAAACAATGGAGTTTGGAGTAGGGGCAGGTTGAAACAGTAACTTTACAGTAGAGAATTCTAGCAAAAACAAACTTACCAAAATTAGCTTTCCTTCCTTGGAAGGAAACTTGATCAAGGCAGGTGGATAAGAAGAAACCAGAATCACAAAGGAACTTTGGAGATCAACCCACTATTAGATACCACTAGCAATTCAATGACAAAGGTGTCTGCATAGGTACATTTTATGAACATCATAAAAGAAACTATCCACCTGATTTGCCCCAGAAAAGGGTTAAATGATAGTGAGAATTGTCTGGACAATGGAGTGCACAAATATCTCCATTTAGGAGGCAAATACAAACATGCAGCATAAACCTCAACTCAGGACAGTGGTGTAGTGCAGGAAGCGACAGATGGCAAAACAGCACTCACAGGCCATCACCGTGAACAGGAACATCTCAATAGCCCCTATAAAATGCAGGAAGAAGAGCTGCATGGCACATCAGTCATAAGGAATGAGCTTTTGATCATGAATGAGGTCACCAGAAGTTTAAGCATAGTTATGCTGAATAACATAAGTCCAGAAAAGAGAAGGAAACAATGGGGCATTACTAAGATAAAAGGGGGATGAGATATTTCCCATCAAATAAGAGACACTGCTCATTTCAAAAGTGATAATATTCCTCCAGATTGCACACCAATTGATTACAGAGAGAAATCAGTTTCTCCTTAGCTGAAATGAATAGATAGATAGATAGATAGATAGATAGATAGATAGATAGATAAATGATAGATAGATGATAGATTATAGATATAGATATAGATATGGATGATATAGAGATAGATATCATCTTTTTTTTCCAACAAGATCCAATCTTGAGACAATGATGAAATGGTCCAAGATTTGTTTACAGCATGAAGTCACTTGGCCCTAAAACTGTAGCTTCTAATTCCGTCTCTCTTTCATCAATCAGTGGTTCATTCTTTCTCTTTTTCCTTATTCATTCAGTAAAATATGTTCTATTTCCCTGAGATATTAATATATTTAATTGAAAGTGTTTAGGATAAAATGAAACAAAGTTAGATTTTTCAGATGAAATTTAAGCTTTGGGTAAACAGGTATTACTTTGTAGAGTTTAATTTGGGCTAGGAAATCATACTATTCAGATGTTAGCTTGCTATAATAACCCTGTCCTTTTTTCCATCGAGGTCTACCCATGGAAATGGATGGAAAAGGATCACATTTACCTTTGATCTTATGACTATTTCATTGATCCTACCTAAGTGTCTTGATTGTCCAGTTTATTATTCTCTATAATGCATTTCTCAACTTGCCATATCTGAGGGCAAAAAACACAAAGTATGTTTTTCATGATTCAAAGAGATTCAAAAAGTGGTTATTTGTGCATTTGAATGACATTTTTGACTATCTTATCACATTGGTTGAAATGAAGCTACTTCTACAGAATTAAAATGAGCCATTCTTGTCTTTGTGTGTGTGTGTGTGTTTTATCTATCTCTATGTAAGCAGTGGTTGGATGGTGCTATTGCATGAGATGGAATGTGTGATGGTCTCCCGAGAACCGTGGCATCTTCTGATAGCCCCTATTTATTCAAATCCCACTCCTATTCAGCCACACACAGAGCAACATTTTGAGAAATTAAGACATGGTTAATATTTTAAAGTTTATATATTGGAGAACATTCTTCATCTTATCATTTGTGCCTCTTCTAAATCCATGAACTGTGTAGTTTCACTTAAAATACAAATAAGAAGTTTTTTCAGAAAAAAATTAAACTAAATAAAACTTCATTTAAATACAACTGAATAAAATTTGCATATTCCTCAATTCCATTATGTAAATTTAGTATGACATTAACTATATGCTCTTTAACAATTGTAAATATCAGAAAACTATATGAAAACATTGATTAAAATTTAAATGCAATTTTATTATAAAGTTTGCAAAAACTGCATTAATATGAGAAACCTTTTACATAATAAAGACAATAGTGTCACATAAACTGTATATAAAATATCATAAAATATAAACTCTAAATATTAAATTATGTGAGTAGACTAAAGATAAGACAAAATATTTATAAATTTTGATTTGAGAACTAGTACTTCCTTTTAACTTTTTGATAGCTGCCAATTTTATACAATGAACTCAATTAAATTTATGATAATTTTATGTGAATCTGCATGGTGATGTATACCAAAGGTTTTATGAATTACGATTACATTTTCATGTGAAAGTTTTGAGATGGAATTTGCTATCCTTCTGCAATTTATTTATTATTTATTTACACTAACTGAATTTCAGGTAAAATTTCACTTAATAATAAGTTATATAATTGTTTTGGGAGAAATGTTTGTTGTCTGGGTACAACCAAAATGAAGTCAGCTTTTTTAAAAACAGAATATTTTTCAAGACCATTGTTTGCTCTATTCTAACATCATGAGTTCTTTTAGTTTCATGAATACTTCACATTCTTACATCTGTGATTTTACTTTGACTTTCTCTCTACCCTGACCTCCTCTTGAGCTTCTTCCCATGGTTCACTTCTTCATTTAATCAAGTCTTTGTTCAAAGTCACCTCCTCACACAGGCTGTCCTGATGAGCGGCATTCAGCCTTTTTCTCCAATCTGATTTAATTAAGTGGCAGTCGTCACTATACTGTAAATGTGTGCCAAAAATAAGGTTAGCTTGCAGGTGGTCCATTGTAACTCCATGCTAATTTCCAGAGATGCCTGGAATCATGCCACTGAGTCTTGTCCAAATGAAAGATGAGAAGTAGTAGCCAGTGATTTATAAGGTGCTGTTTAAGGTCTAAACCCACCCTGCAGGCACACTTAAGCAATTTGTCTACATTGTTTATCAGAAATGTGTAGGTTGTTGGTTTCCCTGGTTTCCTTGGTTTTACAGTGAAGTACTCTGGATGAATATTAAATCATCCAGAAGAAATGGAGTGATCCCCTGAGACCAAGGGCTTTTGCATGTATCTTGGTGGTTCTCTACATTGTGCCATTGAGGAAGGACAAAGCCTGCTGTGCTTGCTGATCTCAGACCCTTGACTTTTTAAATATTTATTTTTTGTTTGTTTGCTGTTTTGTTTGATATCTGTGTTAACCACTAGAATTTACGTTCCATAGCAGATGTTGGAAAACTAAAACTTAATGGGCAACATAGGGTCCAAAGTCTGTATATGTATGGATTAATCAATAAGATTATTTTGCCATTTTCAAAAAAACAAAACAAAAATAAGCAACCAAAAAACAGCAACCAAAAAGAAGGAAGAATATTCAACAGACACTCACAAACCCTCAATATTAACTATTGGCATTTACAGAAGTTTTACCAATCTCTGCTTCAATTAAACAGGGATCTAGAGTTGCTATAAACACAGACATATAGAAGGCCTCAAGAATAATACTTAAAATATAAGTATTTTAACTAAATACTTGGCTCAAGCAGTTGGGCACCTGCCTCCCACATGGGAGGTCCCAGGTTCAATTCCCAGTGCCTCTGAAAGAAGACGAGTCACAAGGAGCCGCAAGGAGCTGCAAGAAGAGCACGAGCAGAAGTGGTGCAAGTGGTTGGGCACTTGCCTACAACATGGGAGGTTCTAGGTTCAGTTCCTGGTGCCTCCTGTGGGAGATGAGCTGACAGAGGAGGGAGCCATCTCAGGGGGGAGGCAGAATAAAAAATATATATCATAGGTACTCAGGAAAATGTAATGTGTAGATGTATGTCTGTAATAGCGGTTGTGGTTGAGAACAAGAGCAACTACTGGAAAATTACATAGTTTAAATATAGAGCACATAAATATTGCCAGAGCACAAAATTTTTGAGACTTAATTTTCTCCTAGGGATAAAATAATCCATCCTGGATAAGACAAATAAAACTTTTTGGCACATCCTCATCGATCTTATCCTAAAATTCTGTCTAACTACTGCAGTATGACTAACTTGCAAGGATCTGGAAGAACCTTTGAGTACAAATCCTAAAGTTCTTGCTGCTAATGGGTCTATGACATTTCATGATATTATTAGGAGAGTGTTTTTGAGAGGGTAATCAGAGAATCAAGTTTTTTATAAAGATCACACTCTACAGCACAGTAGGCACTAAAAATGTATCCCTCTGGACTAACAAGACACCAAAAATCCAACTCAAGAACAACCTGGAGAAGAAATACATTCTGCCATTTTCTAGCTGTATAAAATTACTTACTTCACTCTTTTACATTTAAGAAGAGTATAAATAATGTATAAAATGTGTAAAATGGGCAGAAAAAGTATCTCATCAATAAATTTTAAAAAGTAAAGATAAAATTCATATATATTCCTTAAGATTTCATTTACACAGTGTTAATTAAATTTTTATTAGCTAGTAACAAAGAAATATAGCATTTATTCTATGCATCACATTGAAAAGAAAAAGAAAAAGTATGGAATTCTGGGAGACTTTAATTATTTTAAGAAGTTTTAGGATATAAATACACTTAGAGATTCATGCAAATTTTTTTCAACCTGAATAATATGGTATTTGGGGCATTTAGTTTTAGTTAAAAATTATAGGATCCATTTGAAGACTCTAAGGAGTGGAGTCTTTGAAAAGCGCCAAGTAACATTATACCAGCGTGAAATAAGAATACCATGCAAAAATGTAGGAAATGCCTTGAATATGAGAGGAAAAACCTAGCCTGTAATAGAATTCCTAAGATATTTTGGCCTCTAGGGGCTCATGGAGTGTAATCCAATTTCTATCCCCAAGGTTTTGCAATGGGGCTCTGCTGTTATCCGGGCCAACATTTGACAATTAAAATGAATTTTAACTGAATTAATAGTCAATATAGTAAGAAAATCATTTCTACTGGTCTACTGGTTTCAACAGAAAAATGATTTCTTTAAAAAAAAATTGACTATGAGGTCCATGGTGAAGAGAGGGATTTTATATCAGGATTCATACACCAAGCCTCATGAAAATGATTGATAGAGAATTAAAATTTATCTCTAAAGTAACACAGATGATACTATCATTTTTTCACAGACAGAAACTCACATAAATACAAAACGATCTGGTAAGTAAACATATCTAATAAATTGTCATATATGAATAATATTATTAAGTACTCATGTTGATCAAGGATTTCTGAAAAGTGTCCTTGAATATAAATGTCTTTGTCACCACATTAGAATTTTATCATGTGCTATCAGTTATTTAATGCTGAGCTATATGTTTTCTCATCTAGGTTACTATTCAGTGTATTTTATATATCACAAAACATATAACAAATTTTACATATTTAAAAATATCTATTACTGTATGGTATAGAGATAGATATCTATTACCACTCTAAATCTGTGATCTGAGAAGTATATTATTGGAGAGGGTAGAGTGCATTTTTTTTTTTTTACCATGTAAACTTAAGACACTGTCCCATTATCTTTAAGCAAATAACCCAACATCATAATAAGGTTTTAACTAGAGAATAAAAATAGGAAACAGACACCAAAAAAGGAAAAAAGACCCACATAAGAAGGAACAGAATATTAAAATTGTTAGCATGCCTCTTTGTCTTTTTAGTATTACCACTATCAATTTACTGATGTTTCTCAACCAGTCCTTCCCTTTAGGCAAAATTATTTCCTTTAATCACAGTTAATCCATTTGTTACCAGTCTGTGACAATAATAAACAGGTAACCACACAGTGAATTATTTTGATTCCAGGAAAAGAATATTTTTTATGAGTGTAGAAACCTGACTAGGCTTCAGATACTGACTCTTCAGTTTTGTCATAGTGGCCTTTTGTTCCTTAAAGTTTAGATAGCTGGGTTTAAAATAGGAGTAAAGATGGTGTAGAACACAGCAAGTACCTTTTCAGCTGAGTAATTGATGAAGGGCCAAACAAAGGTGAAGATACATGGTCCAAAGAATATTATGACCACAGTGATGAGGGCAGTCAACGTGGAGCAGGCTTTTGTCATTCTGGGAGAGGAACATTTCCTAACTGTAATAAGTATCACAGTGTAGGAGATGACCAGGAGGAGAAACAAAATCATAGAAATAAAGCCACTGTTTGTTAGTACTAGTAGGCTGACAAAATAAGAAACTCTGCAGGTCAGCTTGGTCACTAGAGGGAGGTCACAGAAAAAGCTGTCTACCTGATTAGGTCAACAAAAAGGCAAGTTAACAGCAAATGACATCTGGATAGTAGTATGGGTGAATCCAACACACCAGGACATCAGGACTAAAATAATGCACACGCAGCGGCTCATGATGGTCCTGTAGTGAAGTTGTTTGCAAATAGCAACATAATGGGTCATAGGCCATGAATAGAAGTAGCATCATTTTAACATCACCAAATAGGTGAATAAAGAAAATCTGAGTCAGGCAGGCTTCAAAATCAATAATCTTGTTTGTAGTGGTAAGTGTGGGTAACTCGGGAAGGGTACCGCCATAAAGACAGACAAGACAAAGAATTTAAGAGAAAAGCTTGGGTCAGGGGGTTAGCAGAACATATCTATAACACTAGCCCTGAAGCACAGACAGTGCAGAGCTTTTATTAGCAGGCAAGGTTCTGGTTACCCACAGAGGGGCATGACTAGAGATTTATTACTCTCGGAATTTGCATGAAAATGAAACACTGCAGGCAAAGTTTACACATTTTGTCTATCCTTATCTCATCCTTGAGTCTTGGTGCCAGCAAGAGTTCAAACAGTGCTCTCAAGGTTTTCCTTTTGAGCTAGTGTCTGGCATTCCAGACACGCTGTCTTTACTCTCAAGCCAGAATTCCACATCAAGGATTCTTCCCCACACTTGTGCTCTACTAGAAAATCAGCAATCATTTCCAGAGTAGTGAAGGAGGCTAGACATATTTCTGTAAAAGAGAGTTTTGCAAGCAAAAAGTACATGGGAGTATGAAGGGAGGAATCTGAAGTCACAGTGAAGATGATGAGAATGTTGCCCAGAAGGATTCTTGTGTAAAATAGTGAAAATATGACAAAAAAGAAAGGTTGGAGCTCCTGCGAACTAGAGTCCCATCAATACAAATTAATTCACCCAAGAGAGATTTGTCTCATT
Source organism: Cabassous unicinctus (assembly GCA_029593785.1). Lineage (NCBI taxonomy): Eukaryota > Metazoa > Chordata > Mammalia > Cingulata > Chlamyphoridae > Cabassous > Cabassous unicinctus. Next base: position 16,524 of record JAQZBX010000331.1, read on the forward strand.
CTTCTCTGTTAAAGGGATGATCTTCAATCACCTGAATAGGAGAGAATCAGAGATCAGTCAATGAACTGAATGTATGTTTGATTTCACAATTCCTCTTCAGTACTTAGGGATTCTGCTTCTACTCAAATATATATTGGATTTTCAGGCATTTGTATGATTGTAGAGATAGCACCTCATTAAATGAAATTTAGACAAGCAACATTAGAATGGAACATTGACCCAAAATCTTCTAAAAAATGCAGGAGGTAGTTAAACAGTAAGTGAGGAGAGTTTCTATCAATTGACCCATTCAGATAGATGACTATAAAATATCAAACAGCTAATTTACAAATGAAAATCAATATCTGAAGAGTTGGTTTGAAATCACAGAACACCACTGTCAGAATCTCAGAGAAAAAAATCATTTTCCTACAATAAATCATACACAAATTCTTAATAAAAATTTATATAGTGCTTACAGAAAGGATTAAAATTTCACAAAATGGACGTTGACTAGGAGATATTAGACACAACAAATACATGTTGTATATTTCTACTTAAATATCAAAGACATGCAAACTCATCTATGGTATAAAACTAGGATGGCAGATATCCTTCAGGAGAGGAAAGGGAGAGGAAGGGAGCATAGGACAGGCTTCTGGAGAGCTGCTATGGTTCAGTTTACTGAGGCATAGGATAGTTTTTATTGACATTTTATAATGGACAGTTAGAGAAGTCTCATTTCTTCCTTTCTGTTTATGGATTAAAAAGATCTCCTCCTATAACAGTTTTTGGTATTAGTTTTCAGATGATATCCCCTTTCACAACTCATGAATGAGGGAAAGAAATTTTGAATACTATTTGCATCCCAAAGACTTGATATTTTCTTAATATATTAGTATTTATATATTTAAAATTGTATTTTTCCTTATGCTAAAGGGTTAATTGTATAAGAAGCAAGATTTAGCTCTCAAATTTGTGCCAAAGATAAAAACTGTTTTAAGAATAAAAAATATATATAAGGGAGCAAATTATATTCTTTCCCATATGAAGCAAGAGTGTGTCTATACTTAATAAAAGGAATGTTTTTTTAAGCCAAATAAAATCCTTATACTCTAGTGGAATTATGAAGCTATTAGAATAAAACATTCTAGAATGAAATCACAGCTGTGTCGTCACTCATTAGTATGGCATTAAGCAGTCCATTTAGCTTTTCAAGGCTCATTGTCCTCAAGCATAAATGTTGAGACTAATAATACCCCCAAAGAAACATTAAAACTGTTCTTAAAAGATTCAGTAGATAAGAGGTTTTTAATTAATTGCAATTGCAAAACATGACACATTCTTAATGAGAACTTATTTCAAATCAGAATCAGTAATTTAACTGACAATTAAAGTGCTGAAAGATGATGTGGTCTGACCTATTTAGAAATGAGTTTCCTGTTTCTGAAGGTGCCAAGCAAAATCAATTTTTCATTTTTTGTTGCATTTTAGGGTGAATTAATGTATGCATAGGATTTTCTAGGTGACTCTCAGTTCCCTCTTATAATGACACCCTGCACAATTATCCTCTCCCTAATATTAATTTCTCTGGAATATTATGAATGGTGTGTAAAGTGAAATTGGTACTAGAACAATTTTCAGATGCCATCAAACACTACCAGTTTCAAGATAAAGGCTACAGAGACTTTCCTTCGTTCACTGCCTGCCCTCTCCTCCCTGCCTCCCTTCCTTCCTTTCTTCCTCCTCAGTCACTGTATACAAGAGGCCAGTGACGATGCACAGTCCTTAGAAATTTATTGATGGATTGCTTTCACTTTCCAAAGATGAATTGGAGACTGTGGACACATTCTTTAGGGTCAGTGATATTTTAAAAGTGATTAAATGGTGCTGGGAAAACACTGAGTAGGCACTGAGAAGACAGCAGGTTTGTTTTTAAAGAAGGTGTCCTTCATCAGGATAGGCTCCATTCCAGGAAGTGGGACTGGGCTGGGTGCAGTTTCCTAATGAAGGCTTGTACATGAGGGGAGCACTGGAAACTCTCAGGAATCTGACAGAGGACAGTGGGGTTGGTAAAAGATAGAGGCAAAGAAACACTGAAAACAATTATGCTTATTAGTCATATTGGTTAAAATTAGCATATTTTTTGCATCATGCCCTGTTTATAGAAATTAAATTTTTAAAAAGTTTATCATTCATAATAATCTTCAGTTATCTCTAGAAATTAAAAGCAATCATACCTCACTAAGGGCCACATGAAGAGAATTCATTCCTTCTTCCCATCTTAAATGTATATATTAGGAAAGTGCTCCTTTTCAATTGAACCTCTAGAAAGAGGAATAGAAATTTTCAAGGAATTAAAGCATTGATCTAAAGGGGGACAACAATTCAGCTCTTGCTCTTACATATAAACTCTCTTGTTTTTTAATCAGGAAAAGTTTTAGTAAAAAATATTATTTGAAAGCCCTTTAAAAAACATATTAGGAAGTGCCTCCACTGATCTTCATATTATTTAGAAGGTTTTAAAATGCCAGAAGTGTCAGAAAATTGAATCATTTTATTAGAAACATGCCTATGAAACTTTGGGACTTTTTTTTTTCTTTCTCCCTCTTCCCCTTTATTGTAAAGTACAGGAAAATATCTCTCTCCTTCTCATAGATGTGTTATATGTGATCACCATATAATTGAGTCAAACATTTTGTCCTATAATAGTATAAATGGGATTTACTACAACAGTGACAAGATGCTAAAAGGTGGCATTAAATATGGGGCAAGGGTTGTCTCTAATTAAGTCACAGAAGCAGATTCTTAATTTCATTAGCTATTTATATTTATACTTTCCTGACTTTAATAAAAAGAGACCATTCTAAATTATGAGCTTTACAAATTATAGGCAAATCACAACCCTCTTCAGGCTTTCAATTTCTCTTCAAAACAAATAGGATAGACTTCCAGGAAAATGAAGACTGGAGAGACACAAGACTCAATTCTGTCCCAGAAAAATAACTAGAGCATAGGGAGAAAATCACCGGAAAAAAACTTAGGACACCAAGGGAAGTCTGGACATTACCAAGAAGAGAGAGGGCCACAGGAAAAAATCTTGATGGAAAGACTTAAACACATTCCAACAAGATTTTGAACTGAGAGGACTGCTGAAGAACACTATTCATGGTGGACCAAGCAAGTGCTTGTGTGGAAATTTAAGTAAATAAGTAAGACAGACTTTTTCCGGACTTTACAACCTCCTTCTCCAAGACCCTTGGAAAATGGGGCTTCAACTTATTACTTGGCCCATGGACCAGATTTGAGCAACTAGCAGGTACAATCCTAAACTTCTAGAACAGGCTAAACGAAGAATCAAAGAACAGCAGTAACGTACAGCCTCCCACCACTGAATCACTATGCAAGAGATAGAAATTGAGCATAAAAGTAAGCTCACCATCATAATCATAAGCCTAGAAGTCAGCAAAAAATTAAAAGCCATCGTAAGACAATGGAAGAATTGGCCAAGCAAAGGAATATATCAAAACCCCATATGAGGCACAGAATTTGAGACAATTAATCAAAGAAATGTTTCAACAAATCTCTAAAATCAGATCCATGAGTTGAAAGATAATATGACTAAAGAGATGAAGGACATCAAGAAGACACTGGGTGAGCACAAAGAAAAATTTGAAAACCTGAATAGAAAAATAACAGAGTTTATGGGAATGAAAGATAGAATACATGAGATCAAAAACCCTTTAAAGGCATACAACAGCAGATTTGAAATGATGGAAGAAAGAATAAATGAGGCAGAAAAAGAACAGCTGAAATTGAAAAGAGAGAACGAGAGAGAAAAGAGTGGAAAAAATTGAATAGAAGCTCAGGGAGTTGAAGGATAATATGAAGCACAACAACATACATGCCATGGAAGTTTCAGAAGAAGAGGAGGGAAAGGGGGCAGAAAAATTATTTGAGGAAATAATGGCTGCAAATTTTCACACTTTCTTGAAAGGAAAGGATTTATATGTCCAAGAGGCACAAAATACCCCAGCCAGAATAAATCTGAATAGACCTACACAAAGACACATACTACTCAGAATGTCAAATGTCAAAGATAAATAGAAAATTCTGAGATAATCAGGAGAGAAGCAAACCATGACATAAAAAGGATGCCCTAAAGGCAGTGCAGATTTCTCATCAGAAACCACGGAGGTGGAAAATAATCGTATGATATAATTAGGCAATACTGATTATATCAGTATTAGGATACTGAAATTAGGATACTGAAAGAGAAATATTACCAGCCAAGAATTTTTCAAACAACAAAATTGTCCTTCATATACGAAGGTGAGTTTAAAATATTCACAAATAGAAACTAAGAGAGGTTGAAAAACAGACTCTGCATTTACAGAAAGTATTAAAGGGACCCTTAAAGCCCAAAAGAAAAAGACAAGTGAGAGAGGCTTGGAGGAGAGTGTAGAAGGCAAGACTATCAGAAAGAATAACAAAAAGAGTAAAAATGCAGAAGAAAATAGGAAATGATGTATCAAAGCCCAAGAACAAAATGGTGGAATAAAATAATGAATTACAATAATATCATTGAATGTGAATGTATTAAACTCTCCAATTAAAAGATAAGACTTGGGGAGCCGGTAGAGCTCAGTGGTTGAACACCAGCTTTGCATTTATAAGGTCGTGGTCTCAATCCCCAGTACCTCCAAATAAATAAATAAATAAATAAATAAATAAATAAATAAATAAATAAATAAGATAGTTGCTGACAAAATGGATAAAAAAAATAAGCCATCCATATACTGTCTACAAGAGATTCACCTTAGACCCAGGGATAAAAATCCATTGAAAATGAAATGTTGGAAAAAGATATTTTATACAAACAGTAACCAAAAAAGAGCCAGCCAAGGATAGAAATATTAATATACGACAAAACAGACACTAAATGCAGAAAAATTAGCTATAGAGAAGGCTGTTATATATTAATAAAAGGGACAATCCACCAAGAAAAAATAACAGCTGTAAATATCTATGCACCTAACAAGGATGTCCCAAAATACATGAGGCAAACTCTAGCAAAAGTGAAGGGAGAAATAGACCTCTCTACAATGATAGTTGGTGACATCAACACATCACTCACATCATTAGATAGAACGACTAGACACAAGATCAATAAGGAGGCAGATAACTTGAACAATATGATAACCAAGCTAGGCCTAAAAAACATAAAAAAATAGAATTAGATTAATGGTTATGTAGAGGTACAGAAAGAAAGAGGGATTGAGAGGTGACTGATAAGGAGAGTTGTGTTTTTCTTTTTGGAGTAATGAAATTTTTCTAAAATTTGAATCAACCCAAGTGCCCATCAGTAGATGAATGGATGAATAAAATGTGACATATACATATGATGGAATAGTAATCAGCTGTAAGAAGGAATGAAGTATTGACACATTTGACAACATGGATGAAACTTGAAGACCTTATGTTGAGTTAAGTTTGCCAGTCATTGAAGGACAATATTTCATGATCTCATTGATATGAACTAAGGATATTGAGAAGTATCACAGAGGTAGTGTCTGGAAGATAGGTTACCAGGGGATAAGAAAGGGAGTAGAGAGTGTTGCGCTGATGCAGAATCTGTGATAAAGTGGATGGGGGAGTTTTGGCAGTGTACAGGCATGATGGTGGTGCAGCAATGTGAATGGAGTTGCTGATGTTGGAGTGTGAGTTAGGTTGGGGGGTTGGGTTAGGCTCTCCATAGAGATGGGGGGAGGGTTGGAGGAAGGAACAGGTGAACTTTGAGAGGTAGAGGACTGTGGTTGATAATACAATTGTGGGAGTGCTTTTTGGCAACTATGGCAGGGGAGGGTCACTGATTCAGGGTGTCAGTGGTGGGTGGATGTGTGGAGAAGGGTTCATGAGAGGAATGAATGTGTATATGTGGTCATAGGGTGTTATTTCAGTGGGTGGAACCTGTATAATAGCCAACAAAATATCAAATTCTCATTCTGGGGAGTCCTGCTACATTCTCTGAGTGTCAAGAATCTCTAGAGTACATAGGCAGTGTCTAAAAAAAGAAAACAGACCAATATGCCAAGCCCTCATTATTAATGCTTGTACTTCTGAACCTTATTCTTATAAAATTGAAAATTAGCCTAATAATATCTATTGCCTAAGGGTTACCTTCTGAAAACCTCCTTACTACTCAAATATGGCCTCTTTTTTAGCCAAACTTAGCAAATTAACTCACTACCTTACTCCAGCATAGGACATGACTCCCAGGGATGAGATTCCCTGACACTGGGAGATTATTACCAAGGGCCAACCAGTGATGCATTTGGAAAAACACCTTGATCAAAAAGGGAACAATTTAAATACAGAAGAGTTTTCACACCTAAGAAATTTCAAAGTGAGTCAGAAGTTCATTCCAGAGTTTACGCATATGTATGTCTCAGGGAGATCTCACTAACTGCTACAGTAAACAAAGTCTCAAACAGGGGTGCTTTCAAGGGCTCTAGAGACATCTGGATACTATAGGAAAGGCACACAGCCCAATGAAATCAGCACTCTGTCAGTGGGTCTTACCTTGGAATATATGATAACCTTTTTCCCCAATGTAACAGAGTTAGACTCATTTACAATTTCCCTACGCGTGATTCTTCTACCCCTTTTATATGAATTTATAATTAGCACTATACCTGTTAAATATCTGTCCCAGAGACTTAAATCTTTGGTCTATTCATATGGTAGATAATCTCTGAATCTCATCAGACTTGCAATAAACAGCTACTTTCCAGTTCATCAGGTTTTCCCAGTACAACTAACAAAATGATTATGATGGAACAACCCCCAACCCAAAAAGCAAAGAGTATCTATGACTGCAAGCTAAACAGTTCCTTCCATCTGCCCCATATGATCTAAGCACCCCCTCTCTCTGTAGCAGAGTGGGTATCAATATCCCAAAATCCTCAAGATTGAGGAATCAACAAATATAAGGAGGAAATGCAGTCATGGATCAAAATACACTTATCATTATTGCAGTAACAGAAGAACTTGTAATATTGATTTAAAGATAATGGCTACCAGAGGTTCTGAGGGGAGGGGTATGGATTAACAGGTGGAACACCAGCCACTTTTAGGGCATTTGAATTGTTCTGCATGATATTGCAATTAAGACTCCAGGCCATCATACATTTTGTCAGAACCCATAAAATTGTATGGAGCAAAGTGTAACCATAATATAAACTATAGACCTTCATCAGTATCAATGCTTCAATAATTATTCAGCAGTTGTAACAAATGTACTACACTCATGTAAGATGATATTAATAGGGGAAAATGTAAGAGGGAGAGTGGTGGGGTATATGGGAATCTCCTATATTTTGAATGAAACTTTTCTGTAATCTAAAACTTCTTTAAAAATAAAGTTAAAAAAATAAAATAGAAGTCTGTAGACAGTATATATTCAGGAATTTCTCAACCCCGATCTAACAATCTCCATCTTTAAATTGGTATGTTTAGGCCATTCATATTTAATGTTATAATTGATAGTATTTGATTAAAACTTTAAATATTTTAACTATGTATAATTTGTTCCATCTGTTCTACATTTCATTTTCCTTCTTTTATGTCTTCTTTTGTGTGAATTGAGAATTTTTAATGGGTTCATTGCCTTCATGAGCTAATTATGTATGCTTCATTTTAAGAATTTTAGTGGATTATCAGCATTTACAATATACATTTTTAATTATTTTGTGTCTACCTTAAAATAATGTTATACAGTTTCATTGGTCTACTTGTGTGGACAGTTCATAAGTATATTTGCAAAACTTATTTCCATCATCAATGTCATTTGTGTTTTACTCTACTTTTGTGTATGCAATAAACGACCATACAACAGTAATACATTATTTTGCTTAGGACCATATATTTTACATCAAGCAATTAAAATAAGAAAACATATTTTCAATTTAGCCTTCATTTATCCCATTTCCAGGACTCTTTATTTCTTTGTGTAGATCCAGCTTTCAGTTTGATATCAATTTTTTTCTGTTTGAAGAAGTTCCTACAATAGTTCTCATTGAGGAGATCTGCTGGAAATCAATTCCTTCCCTTAGTTTTAGTTTGCTTAAATTTTTTTTTTCCCCTTCAATTTTAAATGTTATTTTCACTGGATTAAAAAAAATGTGAATTGACTTCTTTTTTCTTTCAGAATTTTTAAAAAGTCACTCCATTGTTTTCTGGCTTATATGGTGTTTCAGATTGAATTGCATTCTCCCAAGAGAAGTTTAAATTCAACCCCTTGCCCTGAGAATGTGATCCTATTTGGAAATAGGATCTTCAGGGATGTTATTAGCTAAAATGAAGCCAAACCAGATTTAGCGGGTCATATTTCAAAATGACTACTGTCCTTATAAAGAGAGGAAATTTGAATGCAGTACTTAGGAGAAAGAGAGAAGACAGCAAGTGGTGAAGGCCCAGATTTAGTCATGCCACAGATTGCCGGCAAGACATCACAAGAACCCTATAGAATTCAGAGGAAGTCTAGCCCTGACTACACCTTACTTCAGGCTTCTAGCCTGCAAAACTGTGAGACAGTAAATTGCTGTTGATATAAACCATTGAGTTTCTGGCACTTTGTTAAGGCAGCCCTTGAAAACTCATACACATGTTAATATTTATTTTTTCTATAGTTTCCTGTATGATTTTCTCTTTGTTATCACAGAAGTTTGAAAATAATATGCCTATAGTTGTTGAGTTTGTTTAACATTGACTTGAATGGCATTCTTTAAGCTTGCTGGTTTTGTGGTTTTGGTGTTTGTCATGAATTTTGGAAAATACTCATCAATTATTCTTCAAGTATTTCCAGCCTGTTTTCTCTCTCTCTTCCTCTGGAATTTGGGCTCCAGATCTGATATAGTCCCTCAATCCTGGATATTTTTGTATTTTTCTCTTTATTTTCATTATGTATTCCAGTGTACATAATTTCTATTTCCTGTTTTAAAATTCACTGATTCTCTCCTCAGATGTAATGACTCTACTGCCGAGCCTGTTGAAGGCATTTTTCTTGTCTATTATAGTTTTTCATTTCTAATGTTTCAGTTCAGATATTCATTAGTATTTCTATCTTTCTGTTGAAATTACCAATTTTTGTCAATTCTGAGTCTGATCCTAAAAAAATGCATTATCTTTGACAGTCATTTTTTTTCCCTCTGTTTTTCCATTGCAGTTCATTTTTGTTTTGTTTTGTTTTATGTATTGCTAGATTCTTTTGGCTACTATATTTTAGGAATAGTAGTATGCAGTTTTCTTTCTCAGTAATATTCTTTCCAAGTTTGGATTCTTGATTGTGTTTACTTTTTATAATTTGCTAGGGAGTGATAATCTCATTTTTTTTTAATATTTAAAAGATTTTACACATATTGCTATTTCTTTCTCCTTAAACATTTTTAATCTTTTACCAATGAAAACATATAAACACTATATTTTGTTGGATTAATTTTAGTTAAGAATTAAACTTTATTAATAGGTTTAGTACTATTCAAAGCTCTTTTTAAATAGTTTTTGGAGTATATTGCATTTCAAGTATTTTGCCATTTCAAAGAAAATGTAAAATATAGTTGCATAAAATGGTTCTTAAATATTCTCGCATTTACTATTTAATATCTATGGGATTTTATAGTGAGGTCCATTTTTAAAAAAATTCCTTTTAAATTAAAGCCGGGTTTTTCCAACTTTCTTTACTCTTTCAGTACTGTTAGATTTTATTAATTTCTTTTTAAGGGACCAGATTCTGCTACATATCTTTTCACTACCTTTCAAGTTTGTGCTCTTAAACTTCAGTCTCTACATTGCTAGGTACCTGTAAGGTATACCTATTAAACCATTTTAAAACATTTAAATTAAACATTGTATATTTTTACATATTTTCCACTTATTTTTAATATTTTGTTTACTAAGATTTTATATCTCAAATGTGGGTGTGGTGACCATGGGTATGAAGCATAGGTGGATACCAAGGTAAAACTGAGATGATGAAATATTTTAAAACAAGTAGAAAATAATCTTTCATAAGGCTAAGTATAATGATTCTTAATCTTTACATTAACATGCATTCCTAGGTGTGGTTCTTAAGTAGGAAATACATCTCACAATTAAGAGGCACAACTTTCCCTTTATCAATAGAAGGGAGATTGCTTTTAATCACATTTAAAATAGGAAACTTATACCTAGCCAAGTCATTTTGTTTCATTCTATATTTCCTCATTATACCAACAAAGAACATCTTGAACTAGAATAGGTAATTTATAGAACTCTGAAATAAATTCTGGCATGCTGAATAAAGATCATAATAAGAAATCACACAGGATTCACTAGGACTAGTGTGCTATAAATCCTCTCTAGAAGGACACTCCCCAAGATGGCTTGCACTGAAGGGCCCAAAATTTCAGCTGTACATTTGATTCTGTATAAATCATGAGAGCCCATCATTAGCTTTGTCACTATCAAGTTGCTTGTTGCCTTTTCCATCTATAAAAGAGCCACACGGGGTCTGTCTAAACGTCCATGACTTATTGATAAACCAATAATGTTCTTTCTCTTAAAAACCTTCTCAACAGTTCATTATGAGTACCCACACTAATTGGTGCAGCATAAATATATATGTTTTTTTTTCTGACATAAGACTAGTGTTTGTACTCTGATGAGGAAGATAACATTCATCCACATAGATATTTATGATGCCTACCATGAATCTTCAGGTAAGGTAAAGGTCACATGACTCTGAGCTCCCATATTACCCTTATCTTTACCGCATCCTAGGTTTAAATTCCAACACTTAATGTGTGCATTGAAAAAGTATTGCTTCCATATATTGAAAGCCAAGATTTTATCTAAAAGTTCATACAAATGATATTTCCCAAAATACTACTACCCTTCAAGAGGCTTACCAGTTCTCCTTTTATATTCCTACTCTAAATAAGGGAGTTTAGACCCTAAATCATAGCAAATTTCCAGGAAATGAATGTGGACTTACCTTCCTTCAGTGTATCTTCAAATGTTATATTACATATTCCATGTTACTTTCTGTCCATTTAAAGTGTAGAATCTATAATGAACACTCATACATTTTCCTTATAATTTATGCTTGGAATATATTCAAAAATGGATATAGGAACATATTCCCTGTCCTAACAAAGTAAAATGAAAATAAATTATCTTGCTTGCAAGTATTTAAAATCTAAGAATGTCCCCTGATAGCATCCAGAAATCAGCTTTGGAGTACATGTTTCCCTCTTAATAGAGCAAATGAATATTGATCACTTAAACTTCTTTATATGTCATAAATACTGTGTTATCACTTGGTTGAATTATTCATTCACTGCTGGAACTAAACTATATGCCCCGTATACATTTGTTTATTGTCAATACCAACTGATGCTAATTTTAATATCAGAGTAATAGAACAGTAACTTTTTAAAATCATTATAAAACTTAACTTTTAGAAAAGTTTTAAATTGCAGAAAAGTTATATCAAAAGTATACCCATTCCCATATTACCACCCACCCACCCACATACACATTTCCCCTATTATTCACATCTTAAATTAGTGAGGTGGTATATTTGTTATAATTGATGGACCAAATTGAAGCATTGCTACTAATCAAGGTCTATAATTTATGGTTTGCACTTTGTGCTGTACAATTTTATAGGCTTTGATAAACATATAATGTCATGTATCTGTCATTGTCAGATTGAGACGGGGTTTAGATATTATGAAGTAGATGGAAGGAAATGTTTTGCTTGCAGTTGTAGATTCTCCCTGTTTTTTGGGATGGGACTTGTCCATCATCATCATTTTTTTAGTTGTCCTGGGCAAGTCTGAAGAACTAAAGAGTAGGTTTTGGCCACAACTCTGCTGAGATTCCAGAATATGAACAGTCCAAAGATTTAAGTCTCTGAGACATATATTTAATGGTTATAATGATAAATATAGGTTCAAATAAGTAGGTATAAGCACTTATTCAAATAAGGTAGAATAAGCACAAGTAGGGAATTTACATATGTATCTATCTCTGGTATATTGGGGAAATAGATTATCATATATTCTCAAACAGTGCCCGCTGAAGGGTTGTTGGTTTCCTGCAGTTGTGTGCCTTGTGTATATGACCCTATTGTTCCTAAAGTCCTCAGGAGCACTTTTGCATGAGGTTTTGTTTACTGAGGCAGTTAGTGAAATCTGCCTAACACCTGCAAGGGCAGTACCTCTGGAATGACTTCTGGAGTCTATTTGAAATCTTGCAGCCATAAAAAGCCTTTTTTATATAATGCTTCCCCATTTTGATCAAGGTTTTTTTCCATATGCATCTCTGGCTGGTACTTAGTAATAATCCCTTGGTGTCAAGGAGGCTTATCCCCAGGAATCATGTCCCATGTCAGCAGGAAAGGTACTTTTTTTTTTGCTAAGTTTGGCTTAGAGAGAGGCCACATTTAAGTAACAAGGAGGTTTTCAGGAGATAACAATAGGCATTAATTATAATTAAGGTTATTATGAAATCTTCCCAGATTAAGCACTGTGTCACCAATCTCCACTCTCCTTCTATCTCCTGATTATAGATCTTCATTACTCTACTTCTGTGAGTCATCTCAATATCTTTAGTGCCTATCAGTGAGATCATGCAATATTTGTCCTTTATTGACTGGCTTATGTCACTCAACATAATGTCTTCAAGTTTCATCCATGTTGTTGCATGTATCAGTTCTTCATTTCTTCCAATACCTGAATAATATTCCATCATATGTATATACCACATTTTGTTTATTTGTTCATCTGTTGATAGACAGTGTTTCAGATTCTCTTTTTCTTACTTTTCTCTGGGACCTATACCCTGACACTGTTTGGATACTTGTGCATTCTCTTTTCTGTAAGGTGGGACCACCATCTCCACACCCCATGTATATCCTACTAACCAATTTTTCTTTCCTGGAGATCTGAAACTCCCAGGTTTTAATAAAAGGATCAATCCACCAAGAAGAAATAATAATCATAAATATTTATGCACTGTGAAATTGTGGGTGCAAAACATATTATAGATGGAATCTTTTTATTAGATTAGGTTAAGGAACTTCTTTTCATTAGATCACTTCAGTAGGGCAAGATCCAAGGTGGATCTTTATCTTCTTATTGGATTCCTGTGTAAATGGAGGAATAAAGAGCCACAGAAAGTGACAGAAAAAAGCCTCCAGAAGTTTATATCAATAGACATAGGTGAGGGAAATACCACAGGAAGAGCAACCCAAAACAGAACCAGCAATGAGGCCTGAATGATAGGGCACAGAAGAACCACCACTGCCATTATATTTTGCCACATGCCTGTTCACCCACAGCTGAGGTAGGGGAGAAGCCTGCAGGAGAAGACAGAGACCAGAATAACCCCCATTATGCTTATAATGTGGCAGGAATCCAGGATTGCCAGTAGCTGTCTTTCAGGGTGAGAGCTTCATCTGATGGATTCATCTGGACATTTTTCCCAGTCTTGGAAGTCTAAGCTTTGAACCTAATAAATTACCATTATAAAAGCTGCCCCATGTCTGGTTTGTTGCTACCTGCAAACTAAAACAGAAATTGATACCAGGAAAGTAGGGTGTGTGCTGTTATGCAAATATAAAAAATGTCCAAATGCTTATATAAAAAGGATTGATTCTGGAAGAAATGTGAGATACTTGATAGAAAAAGCCTAGTTTGCTTTGAAAAATGATTGGTAAAAATATGGATAATAAAGATACTTCTGATGAAGTCTCCAACAAAAATGATGAATGTGTCATTACAAACTGGAAAGAAGGATATCCTTGTTTTAAAGTGGCAGAGAACTTGGCACAATTGACACCTGATGTTAGTTGAAAGGCAGGATTTGAAAGTGATGAGCTTGGATATTTAGCTAATCAGATTTCAAACTAAATGTGGAATGCACAGCTTGGCTTCTCCTTACAGATTATAGTAAAATGCAAGAGGAAAGGGATAAGCTGAGAACTGATCTCCTGGTCACAAGGGAACCAGAAATTGTTGGTTTGGAAAATTCTGAGCTTCTGTAATACAAGTGCCTGGAGAATAGTGTTCCATGTGAGGAATTAATTGAACTTGGAACTTACCAGTCATTTCAGTGTAAATCAGGATTGGAAAAGCAGTTATCCAGAAAGAATTTGTGAAAAGTCCTATTGTCTGATATTTGGGACCCTTTGTGAATTTCATGTGAAACTTTCAGATGATTTGTGCAGTCTAGATGAATGAAAGTATTGCCAGCCTGCAGTAAAAGGGACATAAAAGGAAGAGATTGAGGAAAAATGACTTAAAAGGCAGAACCTTGGAAGCTGATGTTTGAACTTGCTGGGCCAAGAGAGGGACCCAATTCATGTGTGTGAAGAGGGTGATTTTGCCTCAGTACTTGAAGAGGGGTGTCTTCTGCCACATTGTTCAGGAAGAGTGTGACAACCTCAGGATTCAAAAAGGGTGGGGCACAATCCCCAGAGGTTGAGAATTTGGTCACCACCCCACTGTTCTGAGGGTGTTGAGCTTGTGCCCCAAAGACTTGGGAGAATGTGGCCATCCCCCAATGTTCTTGTATGATGAGTCCTAAAGCTTGGCCACCACCAAGAAGCTTTATGAGTCAAGAAGATGGTCTCTGGTAGGGGAGAACAACTGTCCCATGAAGGCCTGAGGAGAAGACTCTTCAGACTTAGAAATCTAACAAAGTATGTCCTGCTAGTGTTTGGAACAGTTGGGGACATGTGACCCCTGTTTTCCTTATAGTTTCTCCCTATGGCAATTGGAACATTTATCCTGTAACTATTCTTCTTTTTATATTGTAAACAGGCAACTTTTCTAACTTGCACAGATCTTTAGCTTATGGGAAATTTTGCTTCAAGAAAGGCTACATATTTATAACTGATTTTGATGAGACTTTGTACTTAGCATTGTTACTTAAATGATTTAACACTTTTGAAATATTATGATGGAATGAATGTATTTGCATACGGAAAGAACATGACTTTCTGGGATCCAGAGAATGGAATGTGACAGTTTGAAGCTTGGTGGGCCCCAAAAGGGCATGTTCTTAAAGCTAGTCCATTCCTATTCCTACAAAACCTATTGTAGATGGGACTTTTTTATTAGATTCAATTAAGGGGACTCCTTTTTGTTTAGACTTGGGCAGGGCCCAGGGTGGGTCTTAATGCTCTTACTGGAGTCCTTAAAAATGGAGGAATAAAGATCTGCAGATATAGGGAAAAGAGTTACAATGATAGAGAGATGCCGCCAGAAGTTGAAATTAATGAAACTGTGTGAGTAAAACCACATATGTAGCAGCCTAAAGCAGAACTAGCAACAAGCACAAAGGAGAGGTGAAAGATGAAAAAATGCTGCCATTATTCCTTGCCATGTGACTGTTCACACACAGCTGCAGTCAGGGAGAAAGTGAGCTTGTAGGAAAAGGCAGAGACCGACAGAATCACCATTGTGCCTTGCTACATACAGGAGTCCAGGATCACCAGCAACTGACCTTCAGGGAGAGAGCTTCATCAGAAGCATGATTTGGACATTTTCCCAAGCCTCAGAACTGTAAACTTTTAATCTAATGCATTCCCATTATAAAAACCAACTCATTTCTGCTATATTGTTACCAGCAAACTAAAACATGCATTTAACAATGGTGATCCAAAATACGTGAGGCACATACTGGCAAAACTGAACAGAAAAATACACATCTCTAAAATAATAATTGGAGACTTCAGTACAACAGTCTCATCAATACATAGAGCTTCTAAAAGGAGAATCAATAAGGAAACAGAGAACTTGAATATGATAAATAAATTAGACCTAACAGACATGTATAAAACATTGCACCCCCAAACAGCAGGATATATGTTTTTCTCAAATGCACATGGATCATTATCCAGGATAGACCACAGGTTGGATCAAAAAGCAAGTCTTAATTAATTTGGAAGATTGAAATAATGAAAGAACCTTCTCTAACCATAATGGAATGAAGCTAGAAACCAATAACAGGCAGAAAACTGGAAAAATCCACAAATATATAGAAGTTAAATAATACTCTCTTAAGTAAAGAATCAGTGGATCAAAGAAAGGAATTGTAAGGGAAATCAGTAAATATCGTGAGATGAATGAAAATTAGAACACAGTATACCATACCCATGGCATGCAGCAACAGCAGTGATGAGAGGGAAATTTATAGCAACAAATTCTTACCTTACAAAAGAAGAAATATCTAAAATCCAACATCAAACCGTGTAACTGGAGAAAATAGAAAAGAACAGCAAACTAAACACAAATCAAGCAGAAGTAAAGAAATATCAAAGAATAGAGCAGATATAAATTAAAGAGAATGTAAAAGCAATAGAGAACGTTAACAAAACCAGACATTGGTTCTTTATAAAAAATAAAATTGTCAATCCCTTAGCTAGAATGACAAAGAAAAAAAAGAGAGGAGATACAATCAGATAAAATTAGAAATGAGAGGGGGAACATTACTAATGACACCACAGAAATGAAAAGGATCATAAGAAGACAATATACAATTGTATGCCAACAAATTAGACAATCTAGATGAGCTGGACAAATTCCTAGAAATACACAAACAACCTAGACTGACTCTATAGAAATAGAAATTCTCAATAGAAGATCATGTGTAAAGATGTGTATATCTTACACATCACAAGTAAAGATATTGAATGAATATTCAAAAACCTCCCAATAAAGAAAAGGCAAAGACCAGAGGCCTTAACAGGTGAATTACTTCAAACATAAAAAAAAGGAGTTAATAGTAATCTTGATCAAAATTGTCAGAAAAATTGAACAGGAGGAAACACTACTAAACTCACTCTATGAGACCAACAACAACCTAAGACCAATGTCAGTTAAAGATACTAAAAGAAATAAAAGTTACAGACAAGTTTCTTTTATGTATATAGATGCAAAATCTCCAGCAAAAATGATTTCAAATAGAAACTAACAGCACATCAACAGAATTATAAACCATGATCAAGTTGGGTTTCATCCCAACTAAGCAAGGGTGTTTCAACATAAGAAAATCACTTAATGTAATACAACAACAAAATAAAGGGAAAAAACACCAGATAATTTCAATTGACACAGAAAATGCAATTGACCAAATTGTGAATCCTTTCTTTAAAAAATACTTACAAAAATAGGAATAGAAGGAAACTTTCTCAACATAAAAGGGCATACATTAAATAACCATAGATAACATCACATTCAATGGTGAAATACTGGAAGCTTTCCTTCTATCATCTGGAACAAGACTAGGGTACCCAGTGTCACCACTGTTATTCAACATAATACTGGAACTTCTAGCCAGAGCAACTAGCAAGAAAAATAAATAAAAGACCTCAAAAATTAGAAGGGAAGCAGTAAAACTATCATTATTTGAAGATGAAAATATTCTATATGGAGAAAGTCTAAAAAATTTGACAACAAAGCTACTAGAGCTACAAACAAGTTAAGCAAAGTTGTGGGGTACAAGATCAACATGGAAAAATCTATAGTGTTTCTATACATTAGCAATGAGCAATGTGAGGAGGGAATGAAGAAAAAATTCCATTTACAATAACAACTAAAAAATCACATATCTAGTAATAAATTTAACCAAATATGCAAATGATTTGTACACAGAAAACAATAAAACATTGCTAAAATAAATTGAAGACCTGTAAATGGAATGACCTTCTATTTCTTTGAATTGGATGACTACATATCATTAAGATGTCAGTTCTACCCAAAATGATTTAAAGATTCAATGGAATCCAAAACAAAATTCCAACAGCATACTTAGCAGAAAAGGACAAGATAATTATCCAATTTGTTTGGAAATTTAAGGAGGCCCAAATAACCCAAAACATCTAGAAATGAATAACAAAGTTGGAAGACTCACATGTCCAGATTGTAAAGCATATTACGTAGTTACAGTGGTTAAGACAATATGTGACTGGCACAAGGATGACTATATTGACCAATGAAATTGCATTGAGAGTTCAGAAATAGATCCTCACATCTATGTCCAATAGATTTTTCGCAAAGCTGCCAAGTTCACACAATTGGGAAAGAATGGCCTCTTCAACAAATGGTGCTGGAAGAACTAGGTATCCATATGCAAAAGATTGAAAAAGGACCTCTCTCTAATACCATATAAAAAATTATCTCAAGGGATTGTGGGAACATAGCTGATGGGTTAGGCATATAAGGCTTAACTCTCACTAAAACAACAAAGAAAAAGCCAGAGGCTACCGTGGGGACCTGTTTTGGGGCACAGCAAACCAGGACACTGCATACCGACTCCCAGAAAAGTAAGGGTCAGAGACACGAAGAAGCCAAAACAAGTAATCTTGAGTTACTAAACCTCCCAGCTGCAGGGGAAGCCTCCCATCCCCCACCCTTGAGATATTAAGTGAGGGTAAACTCCTGGCGAGTATCTAATTGAGAGTAGAGCAGATGTCTACCTCCACGGAAAGGTGCTCTGAGTCATCTAGGAGGGTACTGGACAAATGGGAATCCAGTAATAATCATAGGATGGGGCACACATACCCGGCCCTCAGGGTGTATAGATTAGGTGGAGACCCTAGCCCTGTGCTCCAAAAGGGGAGTGTGATGGCAGATTTCCTGTGAGGAAGAGGGGTATGGGAGGGTGGTGAGTAATTTTTTTGCAGTGAGTTTAGCAAGCTGGACCCCTACTGAATACTGGAAGAGATCCTGGCTCAGCAGGGAAAGGGGAAAGGGATCACCTCAGGCAGGCAGTCATGCCCAGTCACCTAGATAAACGGAGGAATTGAGGAACACCAGCAGCCTGAGAAGATCCTCAGGGGTTTAAGAAAGAAGGCTGTTTTTCTGTGTCTATTTATTTTTTCTTCTGTCTTCTTTTTTTTTTTTTTTTTGAAAGTGAGTCACTGCTGTCTTATTTCTTGCTTGTTTTGTAACCGCTTTTTGTTTCTCTGCTTCTTTATTTTTCTTTATTTTTTCTTTTGGTTATTGACTTATTCTACCTATGCTATTACTTTTCACTCCTTCATCTTTATATCTTTTGTTTTCCATTATTAGTCTTTCATTCCACCTCTTTTATTTGGTCTCCAATTTATCTTGTTTGTATTTCTCCCTCTCTCCTTTTTTCTGTTTACTTTCTCTTTTTAACTTTTTTCTTTCTCTCTCTTCTCTTTTCTTTTCACCTCTTCTCACCATTCCAGCCTTTTAATTCATTCTATATACTTTTTTCTCTATTCTGTTTCTCATTTCATTGTCTCTATTCCACTTTCCCAACCTTATTCCTCTCTGCTTCTTACTCATGTTAATTCTTCAGTTTCCTAGGTCTTGTATGGTTGCTCTCCTACCTTTTACTATTATCATTACTATTAATCTTGTTTTCTTCCTATCACTTTCAACTTCCCTGGCTCTATTTCTTTTTTTTCTTTCAAAGAAATATAGACAGATATCTCTCAAAAAATAAATGAGTAGGGGCAAGATTCTGCCTGAGTGAGCCTTTTTGGGAACCCACAGAGTAGAAGGCTTCAGGGCATTGATCTGGAGGGAGCTGGACAAAAGGATAAATTCCTCAAGGTGCTACTGGCTTGATTCTTGGTTACTGATTTTCTCTTCCTCGATTTCCTCTTTTCTGTGTATGCTGATTTTGTCTACCAATGCTATCTCTTTTCCTTATATCACCTTTCTATTTTCTGCTTTCTGTTGTTGTTCCTACATTCCACATCTCCTTGTTTAGTCCTCAATTTTTCTAGTTTTTCTTTCTATTTCATCTACCTTGTTTTCTTTATTTTATTTACTTTTTTCTTTTTATCTTTTCTCTAAAACTCTCTCCTCATCATTCTGGCTCTTTAATTCATTCTATATATTTTTCTCTATTCATTTTCCCATTTCATTATTGATACTCCACTTTCTTATTCCTATCACTCTACACTGCTTACATGAATTAAATATTCATTTTCCAAGGTGTATAGGGTTCCTTTTCTAAGGATAGCAATTATAATTACTATTATTATCCTTTTACTTCTCTTACCTCTTTCACTTTCTCTGGCCCTAATTTTTTCCTTCAAGGGAACATAGATAACAGCAAGGAAATAGAATAAGAAGAATAAAATGTCAAAGAGAAAACTTAACACACACACAAAAACAGGAATTAAATAAAACCCTACAGTAAAGAAAGACACTAATCAACTAAAAAATCAATCAAAATAAAAAGATGACAATACAGAAAAAAAAAATTACAAACTATTCTAAGAAACAGGAGGATATGCTCCAGTCCAACGAACAAACTAAAAACCAGGAAGAGATGCAGAATATTGAAGAATTAATCAAAGCTGTCCAAACAAATATGATGGACCCACTTAAAGAGGTAAAGGAAGAGATTAAGGATATTAAGAAGATACTGATGAAATTGTAAACATACATAAAAAGATATCGGATATGATGGTGATGCATGGCACAATCCAAGAAATCAAAAAGACACTGGGAGCACATAATGGCAGATTTGAACAGGCAGAGGAAAGAATTAGCGATTTGGAAGACAGTACATCTGAAATCAAACAGATAGTAGAACAGATAGATAAAAAGAGAGAAAAAATCCAGCGGGGATTTAGGGATTTAAATGACAGCAAAAAATGCACAAATGTATGCATTACAGGCATCCCAGAGGGAGAAGATAAGGGAAAGGGGACAGAAGGAGTGCTGGAGGAAATAATGGCTGAAAACTACCAAATCTTGTTGAGGGAGATGGATATACATGTCCAGGAAGTGCAGCACAAATCAAACAGTATAAATCCCAGTGGGTCTACACCAAGACATTTACTTCATAAACTGTTCAATGCTCAAGACAAAGAGAAAATAGTGAAAGCAGCAAGAGAAAGGGGAACCATATATACAAAGAAAGTTCTATAAGATTAAGAGCTGATTTCTCAACTGAAATCATGGAGGCAAGAAGGCAGTGATATGATGCTGTTAACGTACTAAAAGAAAAAACCTTCCACACAAGAATTCTCAATCCAGCAAAGCTGGCATTCAAAAATGATGGAAAGTTCAAAATATTCACAAGTAAACAGAAATTAAGAGAGTATGCCATAAGAAACCTGCCCTTCAAGAAATACTAAAGAGAGTTCTGCAGGTTTAAAGGGGGAAAAAAAGGAGAGAGAGAGAGTTGGAGGAGAGTGTAAGAACAATTAAAAAGACAAAAACAGAAATAACAACAACATATGACATACATAAATCGAAAGAAAATATGGCTAATGTAAGTCATTCTTTAAAAGTAATAACATTGAATGTTAATGAATTAAATTCACCAGTTAAGAGACACAGATTGCCAGAAAGGATAAGGAAATATGACCCATCTATATATGGTCTACAAGAAACCCACCTCAGACTTAAGAATTCAAGTAGGCTGAAAGTGAATGGCCGGAAAACAATTTTACAAGCAAACAATAAACACGAAAGGGTGGGAGTAGCTATACTAATATCAAACAACATGGACTTTAAGTGCAAAACTATTGTAAGACACAAAGATGGACACTATATATTAGTAAAGAGAGTAATCTTTCAAGAAGAAAAAACAACCATAAACATTTATGCACCTAATGGGGTGCCTCAAAATACATGAGGCAAACACTGGAAAAATTAAGTGGAGAAATACATGCCTCTGCAATTATAGTGGGGGAATTTAGGACACCATTATTACCATTAGACAGAACATTTTGACAGAAAATCAATAAAGAAACAAATACTTTGAATAATACATTAGAGGATCTGAATCTAATAGACTTATACTGAATACTACACCCAAATGTAACAGGTTATACATTCTACTCAAGTCATATGGATCAGACTTCATGATAAACTACATGCTAGGGCTCAGAAAAATTCTCAATGAATTCAGAAAGATTGAGATCATGCAAATTAATTTCTCTGACCACAAAGGAATGAAGCTGGAAATCAGTAAAGGCCAGAGAACCAGATTATGCACAAAGATATGGAAGTTAAACAACATACTTTTAGATAAACAGTGGGTCAAGGAGGAAATCTCAAAAAAAAATCAGTAACTACCTTGAAATGAATGACAATAACAAGAAAACATATCAAAGCCTATGAGATGCAACAAAAGCTGTACTGAGCAGGAAATTCATAGCAATAAATGCATATATCAAAAAAGAAGAGAGAGTTAAAATTGAACATCTAACTCCACACCTGGAGGAATTAGAAAAAGAACAACAAATCAACACCAAAGGCAGTAGAAAGAATGAAATAACAAAGATTAGAGAAAAACTACATGATACAGAAAATAAACAAGCACTAGAAAAAATAAACAAATCCAAAAGCTGGTTCTTTGAGAAGATCAATAAAATTGACAAACCCTTAGCTAGACTAAGAAAGGAAAAAATAGAGAAGATGCAAATACCTAAAATAAAAAATGAGGAAAGGATATCACCACCGACCCCACAGAAATAAGGAGTATCATAAGAGGATATTTTGAAAAATCATATTCCAAAAAGAATGATAATTTAGAGAAAAGGGACAAATTCCTGGAAACTCACTAACAGCTTACATTGATGAAAGAAGGAATTGATGAGCTTAACAGACCAATTACAAGTAAAGAGATAGAATCAGTCATCAAAAATTCCCTAATTCAGAAGGGCCCAAGACTAGATGGGTTCACAGGTGAAATCTACCATACATTCTGGAAAGAACTAGCACCAATCCTGCTTAAACTCTTCCAAGAAATAGAAGTAGAAGGAACACTGCCTAACTCATTCTATTATGCCAACATTACTCTAATACCAAAGCCACACAAAAATGCCACAAGAAAGGAAAATTACATACCTAGCATCTAACGAACCTAGATGCTAAAATCCTCAACAAAATACTTGCTATCATATGCAACAACACATCAAATACGTTATACACCATGACCAAGTGGGCTTCATCCTTGGTATGCAAGGATGGTTCAACTTAAGAAAATAAATCAATGTAATACACCACATAGATTAAAAGAAAAAAATCACATCATCAAGCTTTTCATAAAATGCAGAGCACATTCCTGATGAAAACCCTGCAAAAGATAGGAGTAGAAGGAAACTTTTTGAATATGATAAAGGGTATATATGAAAAACCCACAGCTAACATCATATAACAAGGTGAAATCCTAAAATCCTTCCCTCTGAGATTGGGACCAAGATGAGGATGCCCACTATCACCGCTCCTATTAGCATTGTCTTAGAAGTACTTGCTCGAGCACTGAGGCAAGAGAAAGATATAATAGTCATCCAAATTGGAAAGGAAGAAGTAAAAATTTCACTATTTTCAGATGACATGATACTATACATAAAAAGCCCTAAGAAATCTACAAATAAGCTTCTAGAACTTATAAACAAGTTCAGTAAAGTCATAGGCTATAAGATCAATGCTCAAAAATCAGTAGCATTTCTATACACAAATAATGAGCAAGCTGAGGAGGAAAACAAGAAAAAAATACCATTTACAATAGTAACTAAAAGAATCAAATACCTAGAAATAAATTTAACTAAAGATGTAAATGACTTACAGACAGAAAACTACACAACACTGTTAAAGGAAATCAAAGAAGACTTAAATAAATGAAAGAAAATTCCCTGTTCATGGATAGGATGAACAAACATCATCAAGATGTCTATCCTACTCAAACTAATCTACAGATTTAATGCCATTCCAATAAAAATCAACAAAGACTTTTTTACTGAATTGTAAAAACTAACTACAAAAATTATTTGGAAGGGTAAGAGGCCCTGAATAAGCAAAGATGTATTGAAAAAGGAAAATGAAATTGGAGGAATCACATTACATGACTTTAAATCATACTACAAAGCTACAGTGGTCAAAAGTGCATTGTACTGGTGTGAGATAGACTTTCCAATCAATGGAAACGAATTGAGAGTTCTGATATAGATCCTCACCTATACAGTCATCTGTTATTTGACAAGACCACCAAGCCTGCTCAACTGGGAGAGAGCCTCTATAAAAAATGATGCTTGAAGAACTGGATAACCATATCCAAAAGAAAGAGAGAGGAACACCATTTCACACCTTATAGAAATATCAACTCAAGATTGATCAAAGATTTAAATATAAGAGCCAAGACCATAAAGACCTTGGAAGATAAGGTAAGGAAGCATCTACAGGACCTTGTAATAGGAAATGATTTCATGAACTTCACACCCAAAGCACAAGCAGTGAAAGGAAAAAAATAGATAAATGAGATCTCAAAATTAAAACTTTTGCAACTGAAAGGAGGTTATCAAGAAAGTAAAAAGTCAGCCTACCCTATGGGAGAAAATATTTGGCAGTCACGTATCTGATAGGAGCCTAATATCCCACATATATGAAGAAATCCTACATCTCAAGAATAAAAAGCTAAACAACCCATTTAAAAAATGGGCAAGTGACTTGAAAAGACACTTCTCCAAGGAAGAAATACAAATGGCTAAAAGCACATGAAAAGATGCTTATCATCACTGGCTATTAGGGAAACCACCTCACACCCTTTAGAATGTTAACTATTAAAAAATAGAGTACTATAAGTGTTAGAGAGGTTGTGGAGGAATGGAAACCCCCATTCACTGCTAGTGGGAATATAGAATGATCCAGCCATTGTGGAGGATAGTTTGTTGGTTCCTCAAAAAGCTAATTATATACCTGCCATATGATCCAGCAATTCCACTCTTGGGCATATACCCAGAAAAATTGAAAGCAAAAACACGAACAGATATATGTGCACCAATGTTCATAGCAACATTATTCACTATTGCCAAAAGCTGGAATCAACCCAAATGCCCATCAACAGATTAATGGATAAATAAAATGTGGTCCGTACATACAATGGAATATTACTCAGCTGTAAGAAGGAATACAGTCCTAACACACAGGATAACATGGATGAATGTTGACATCCTTATGTTGAGTGAAGCAAGCCATGCATTGAAGGATGAACAGTGCATGACCTCACTGATATGAATTAAGCAAACTTAGCAGACTCAGGGAGCTATTGTCTAGATGATAAGCTTACAGGAAATAGAAAGGAAGAAGGTTGTCAGCCAATGCGCATACTGACATAATCTGTGATAAGGTGAAAGTGTGTAGTTGTGCACTGAAGAGATATGACAGGAGGGTAGTGATATTGAGTCAGGCGGTGCGGGTTTGAAAGGTAGATTGGAGAGGGTGGATTGGAAGGCCCAGGGAACTGCAGGGAGTGTTGGTAGAGGGACCAGGTAAACACTGGCGATTGGTGGGTATGTGGTTGAAAGTATAAAGTTGGGAATGCTCTTATGGCAGTATGACAAGGAGGGTTACTGGTTTAGGTTGTTGGATGTGGGGGTGATCAGGACAGGGCACCCCTAGAGCAGGGTTCTAGGGAGTGTGTGAGTGATCATTTTGTCATAATGTGTTGTATCATTGGGTATAGACCCACATAATGAGTGGAAAGGTGTTGGACTCCCATCCTGGGGAGGACTGATATGTTCACAGAGGGGTGGAAGTCTCTGAAGAGCATGGGAGTTTCCTAATAGGGGAGGACAAACCAGTGTGTCA
>JAQZBX010000331.1:42236-118015 GCA_029593785.1 Cabassous unicinctus
AAAGATTTATTTATTTTATTTATCCCCCCCTTGCTGCTTGTGCTGCTGTGTCCATTCGCTGCGTGTCTTCTCTGTGTCTGCTTATCTCCCCCTTGCTGTGAGGTCTTGCTGCATCAGCCCACAGCGCCGTTCGAGCCGGCCTGCCCTCACAAGGAGGCGCCGGGAAGAAACCCGGGGCCTCTCATATGGTAAACGGGTGCTCTATCCATTGCACCACACCTGCTTCCTGCCGTGAGGTTGCTGCATCAGCCCATCTCACCGCTCAGGCCGGCGTGCCCTCACAAGGAGGCCTCAGGACGGGAACCCGGGCCTCCCATATGGTAAACTGGGGCTCTATCCACTGAGCCACACCCGCTTCCCAATTGGCTTCATTTTTGAACAAGCTTTGGATCACAGAAGGGTTACAACTGTGGCAGGGGAAGATCATTGGTGTGGGATGTCAGTGATGAGGGATATGTGGTAGGAAGTTCACCTGGGCATATGTGTAAGTTACATAAATATGTTCCAGTGTTCAAGTGGCAATGTCACAGTGGGTGGAGACTCACACAATAACCAAGACAATATTGAATTCCCATTCTGGAGAGCTCTGCCACATTTTCTAATGGAGAAGCAACAGTCCCCCAAGTGCAGGGGCAATGACTGGTGAAGGAGTATTATCTATTGGTGGGCCCATGACATTGATGACTATGCTTATGAGCCTTTGCTCTTGAAATTGAAACTTAGCATAGTGTTGTGGGATGCCTAAGAGTTGCCTCCTGAGACCCTCCTTGCTGCTCAAATGTGGCCTCTCTGTAAGCCAAACTCAGCATATAAATGCATTACCTTCCCCCCAGTGTGTGACATGTCTCTTGGGGATAAGCCTCCCTGACACTGAGGGATTAATACCAAGCACAAGCTAGCAATGCAATTGGAAAAAGACCTCAAGTAAAAGGGGAAAAGGTAAAGACAAATGAGTTTATATGGCTAAGAGACTTCATAGTGTTTAGGAGATCATCCCAAAAGTAATGCTTATGCACATCTCAACAATCACATAGACTGCCAAAGTAGCTACTTCCCCAAATAGTGGAGCTCCTGAGGGCTCAGAGCAGATAGCTCCAGAATTTGGTGCCTTGCCAGTGGGCCCTACTTTGCAGTTTGTGCTCCTGAGAGTGACAGAGTTGGACTCAATTATAGCTTCCCAATACATGACTCATCTGTCACTTCTATTTAAACCTATACTTGGTACTGGAGTTTGTAGGTGTACGTTCAAGAGACTGGAATCTTTGGGCTGTCCATGTGCCAGCTGGATCCAGAGCCTCAGTGGACTTGCAACACCTACTCTCCAGTTCTTTGGACTCACTCAGCACAACTAACAAGGAGATGAGGATTGACAACCACCATACCAAGGAAATGAGAGAGCCTACAACTGCACACAAGAGAGTCCCATCTATCAGCTATATGGGATCAAAGGCTCCTCTTAGTTAGAGGTGGAGTGAAAATCACCATCACAGAATCCTCAGGATTGGGGAATGAACTATGGACTAGAGTGGTCTTACTTGTATTCTAACTGTGGACATACTGTGATTCTAGCAATGGAAGAAATTACAACAATGATGTCGAGGCATGGCCACTGGAGGCTCTGGGGGCAGGGAGATGGAAAAACATTTGTGATACGGGGACTTTTTTGGGACTTGGGAATCATCCTGAATGACATTGCAGTGACAGGTATAAGCCATTTTATATCATCCTATAATATTCAGAACTGTGTGGGAGAGAGTGTGGACTGCAGGGGGAACTGTGGTCCATGCTCAGTGGCAATGACCTAGGATGCGTATATCAATTGAGATGAATCTGCCACACTGATGAAGGATGTTGTTTATGTGTGAGCATGTGGGGGGTGTGGGGAGTGGGGAATATTGGAATCCCTATATTTTTTGTGTAACATTTGTGTAATCTAAGTATCTTTAAAAAAATAAAAATATATATTAAAAAATTACTTTAAAAAATTAACTCAAAATAGATCAAAGACTAATATAAGAGCCAGGACTATACACATCCTAGAAGGAAATGTAAAGAAGCATCTTCAGGATTTTGTGTTAGGCAATGGTTCTTAGAGTTTACCCCCAAGCACAAACAACAAAAGAAATATTTAAATGGGACTGCCTCAAAATTAAAAACTATTGTACATCAAAGGACTTTGTCATGAAAGTGAAGAGACAAGTAACTTAATGGGAGAAACTATTTGGAAACCATATATCCATTAAGAGTTTAATATCCAGAATTTATTTTAAAAATCTTACAATTCAACAATAATTAGACAAACAACCCAAATTTTAAAAATGGGCAAAGTACTTGAATAGACTTTTCTCCAAAGAGGATATGCAAATGGCAAAAAAGCATATGAAAGTGTGCTCCTCATCACCAGCTATTAGGGACATGCAAATCAAAGCCACAGTAAGACATTTCACACCCACTAGAATGGCTAAAATTCTTTTTAAAAGTTACAAATGATAGAGAGGATATGGAGAAATAGGAACACTCGGATTTTGCTGTTGGAATTGTAAAATGATGCCTCTGTTGTTGAACACAGTTTTGTTATTGCTCAAGAAACTAAGTAAAGAATTACAATATGACCCGGCAATCCCGCTATTTGGTATGAACCTGGAAGAATTGAAAGCAGGAACTTGAACAGATATTTGCACACCGATGTTCACAGTGCTGTCGTTTACATTTGCCAAAATATGGAAGCAACACAAGTGTCCTTCAAATTATGAGTGGATAAACAAAATGCCGTGTTTACATGCAATGGAATATTACTCAGCTTTAAAAAGGAATGAAGCCCCAATGCATGTGACAATATGAATGATCCTTGAAGACATTATGCTGAAATAAGCCAGGTAAAAGAGGACAAACATTGTATGATCTCATTGGATAGGAACCAAATATAATAAGAACACTCATAGAGATAGAATCTAGAATACAGGTTACCAGGGGATAGATTGGGATAGAGAATGGGGAATAGAAGCTTAATTTGTACAGAATTTCTATTTACAATGATTGTAAAGGTTTGGAAATGGATAGTGGTGTTGGTAGCACATTATTGTGAGTGTAATGAACAGTGCTGAACTATGTATGTGAATGTGGTTGAAAGGGCAAGTTTTGGGTCATATATGTTTCTAGAATGAAAGTTAGGAGATAAAACATGGGACTATATAACACATTGAACCCTGTTATGGGTGATAGATTGATTTATAATAAATGTAAGACACTATTACAAAGTGTTTGTAATCGGATGGTATGTGTAGAAAAATATACCTAATTTAAACTATGGACTAGAGTTAATAATACTAATTCTATATGTTTTCATCAATTGTAACAAAGGCACCACATTAATGCAAAATGTCAACAATAGACAGGTATATGGGAATGCTGTATTTTCTACCTGACTTTTCTGTAACCTACACCTTCTCTAACTAAAAATAAAACATTATGCTAAGTGAAAGAAACCAGATATAATGTACTGCATATTTTATTATTTCATTTATATAAAATGTAAATATAAATAAATCTGTAGAGATAGAAATAGATTAGTGGTTATGTAGGGATGGGGAATGATGGAAAGTTTGAGAGGTGACTGCTAAGTGATATGAGGTGTTTCTTTTTGGAGTAATGAAAATGCTCTATAATTGACTGTGGAACTGAATGAACAACTCTATGTTTATTCTAAAACATTATTTGTATACTTTGATTGATTGCATGGTATTTAAATATATCTCAATAAACCTACTTAAATAATTTTTAAAAATTTACTGTTTTTTGTTTTTCTGGGATTTCAGCCTGCCCCCAACGAAAACCACATCAATTTTTTTCCTTGATATAAAAATATTAGATCATATCCTATTTTTCTATCATACATGGCCTCCAGATCTTTCCAACTTTACCTTCTTTAACTTAGAATATGACTTAGTCTATACTGACATCACCAAAATTATTTTTGTTTCATGAATACTACACATACTTACCTCTGTGATTTTGCTTGACTTACCTTCTGTGCTGACTTTCCCTTGAGTTCCCATGGTTCACACCTGAACTTCATCAGATCACTGCTCAAAAGTCACCTACCTTATCACACTGGCTGTCCTGATGACCTTGTCTAAAATAGCTGCTCCCAGCCTTTTTATCCTATCCAGTTTCATATTAAGTGGCAGTTGTCACTATATAATGCTACCCTATAAATGTGTGGTAAAGATAAAGCTAAATTGCAGGTAGTCGGTGGTAACTCAGTATTAATCTTCAGGGATGCCTGGAACCATGGTAAAATTCTTAAATCCCGTTATCAGGTAACGAGGACACTGTTCCTCCTGCCACCAATAATTCAATTTCAGTGTCCTAAAGTAGGGAAATAGACCTTCCATACTCATGCCACGGAACTGATCACATTGGAATATTTAAAAAACCACCATTCAGAGATTGATGTGGTTACCCATCAGTGGGAATAATTACATTTTATAAAACAATTTTTCTAGGTACAGAGGAAAAATCTCTTACCAAATTGTCAGTTATGTCTGAAAGTAAAAAGTATTTGATTTCTATTTGGACTCATTGCCAGCAATAATTTTTGACTTCCAAGTTTCTTTCAGTCAATAAAGTATTCTTAGAATCTTACAAATAATCATCTAGAATCTGGATCATTTCCTTAAATCAGAAATTGCCCACTCGTTCACATGACAGTACTGTTACAATGTTCAAATTGTTCTATGAAACCACCTTGGTTTCAAATAACAAATATAGTCCCTCTTCAACATGGTAGTCTTCAAATATTTGAAGGAGCTATCATTTATTCTCCATGGAAAATTTTATATGCCCCCCTCTGAGAAAAATATCTCAACAATTTTTCAACTGGATCTATAAAATATATTTTCCAGGAGTCACATACAGTCTAGGAATTTGTGATATATGTTTTTAATAGTCATTTTTAAGGAAATTGATGATGAGATTCCGTACCACTCAACAACCTCAGCTCTATGTCTAAGTTACATATAATTTTAGCCCCCTTCATGTGTATGTGTGTGTGTGTGTGTGTGTGTGTATATATATATATATATATATATAAAATGACTATTACATATATTTGTGAAATTCTGAAGAAGCTGTGGTAAAATATCAATATTTAGAATAGATGATTAATATAGGAGATAATTTTTAAAATTTTCCCTTTGATTTTCTTTGTATCTTCAACATTTTGCATTAAAGCTAATCCTCATAAATAAACAAAAGGTGGGAATGCAACTACGGACAAAGTAAACTTATTATTATTCTAGTAATGGAAAAACTTGTAACATGGATATAAAGACAACAGTCACCAGTGATTCTGAGGGGAGGGAGAGGGAAGAATAGGTGTAACGAGGTATTTTGGGAACATTGGTTTGTTCTGTATGATATTGCAATGACAGATACAAGACATTATACATTTTGTCAAAACCTATAAAATTGTGCAGTGCAAAGTAAAAACCATACTGTAAACGATAGCCCATGCTTAGTAATAATGCTTCAATATGTGTTAATCAATTGTAACAAATGTACCACACTAATGAAAGATGTTAATGGGAAAAATGTTGGAGGAGGAGAGAGTGGGGTATATGGGAATCTCCTATATTTTTGATGTAACATTTATGTAATCTAAAACTTCTTTAAAAATAAAGAAAAAAAAACAAACAAAGACCCCCTGGGTCAACATGAGAGTTTTTCACTTTAAGAATTCTCTATCCAAGAGAGTTAAGACTATAAACTAATAAATAACTGTAATGCTAAAAAAAAAAAAAACTGATCCTTATAATATACTGTTTGTTATTGTACAGGTCTAATGGATATGTGACTATGCATTTGCAGAACACATAAAAATGTATCTTAAAAATATTTGACTTTAATGTTTGAAATCTTAATCACAAATAAACAAGCAAATAAGCAAAACATCAAACAGTGTGTCAGGATATTCCAAGAATAGAATAAAGAATCTGAAAACAATTATAATTGCTTTACAAATTCAATACATAACTGCACTGAAGCAGGTGAAGGAGAAAAAGAAACTGGCTTGAGTAACTTTTGAACTTTCCAGTTTTCAAATTAATTATAAATTATCATTGTACTATGGTTGGTAAATATGTTTCTCACTAAAATATATGTTAACAGTTCTGAAACTGTAGTACATGTGTATTGAGGGGAAAAAAATTAGTAAATGGATGGCTGAGGTTGGGGTTGGGCTTTTTACTATTGGTGATGGAAGTTACAAAAAGGAATGCAAGAATGAACCCAGTGGAACAGGATTAGAGTTAGAGACATCAGCATTAGCTCATGTTAAGCTTAATAAACATAAATAGATAGATTCAGAAACAATTGTTGATGTGTGTATGCATGCATTATTATCCACACTTTTAGTGCCTAACTCTATCTGCAGAGTGGTCCCAGAAACAATGAAAATCCTGTGGCAATGAACACACAGTGCCCATATCTTTGTTTCTAAATACCATTCTCCAGGAAAAGGCATAAGTGTTTCTTGGAGAAATGTCTAGTTCTAGGAATCGGGTAGGAATACAAGATGAGCTTTGAGCATTTTGTACTGACAGAACATTCTCAAAAATCTAAAAGTAGAGTTTTTTTTTTTTAAATGGGACCCTTTAGCCAACTTGAAATTCAGAATGACCAAGATTAGAAAAATTTGAGTCACAAGTTATATAACATAATTTTGGAACAAATCCAATGTGTGCAGTAAAGATTAAAAACTCCATCCTATATACATAAATAATTAAATAATTATAAAATTGTGGAAGAAGGAAGAAATCTTCCATGTAGAATAACTTTTAAAATATGTAATTACTCTTCCTCAAAGAAGTGAAATTTAATCCTTCCTACTTTGAGAATAACCTACACATAATGAATTATTTCCAATCAGTGGATTATGGAGTGGGGCACAGGATAACTTTACGGTAGAGAAATCTGGCAAACACAACCTTAGTCAGGCAGTCAGTTTAGAATGTACCCCGCATATGATGTAATGAGAAGGGCACTTCACCATTGTTGTATTCTACCGAAACCCCATCTCAGTCTAACTATCAGAAAAACATTTGACACACCTAAATTTTGGGATTCTTGTGGATTATATGATTGTTGAACCTCAAAATTGCCAAGATCATGAAAAACCATCAAAGACTGAAAAATTTTCACAGACTAAAGTAGACCAAGGAGACCTGACAACTAACTGTAATGCAGTATACTAAATGGACTCCTGGACGAGGAAAGGCCTTCTGAAAACTTAGAGAACAGTTATAAAAGACAAATAAGGTCTTGGATTTGGTTGTAATCAATGTACTAATATTGGCTTCTTTTTTAGTGACAAATGCATCATGGTAATGTAAAGTGTTAACACTAAAATAAGCTGGAGGAAAAGGAACTCTTGGCACTAACTGGATCTTTTCTTTAAATTAAAACAATTCTAAAAATAAAATATTGATTTAGAAAATGTTTACAGAATTTATTAGAAAGTTAATGTATGTGAAAAGATAGGAAAATTGTAAAGCAAAGTATAATCAATGACAACTACTAAAGATAGTGAAATATATATGAAACGTACAAAACTGAAATTTTTCAGTACTAAAAGAAGATTAGCCAGACCAATAATTGGAACATAACATCATCCACAAAAAGAACCAAATATTGATGAAATTTAATTTAATATTGGGGGGCACTTACATTAATTTAAGGATATACAGGTTATCAAACAAATGGATTTGGTGGGAAAAGATGAATTTCTATTTGTATAGCAGTCTTAAAAACAAATGAATTTCAGTTAGAACAAAGTTTTAACAAAACCGTGATTAGACATCCCCAAGATTGAAAAGTGAGAGGCTCTTGGCAAATGCCACCTCACAGAAAAAAAATTTTTAAAAGCCTCAAACAGAATCTGTCAGAATCAACTTTCCCAGAATACTGGAAGATGGTCAACTCTAAAAAAATCAGCCAATTAAGCACTTTAATAAAAATATATAAAAATTAGATAAGACTAATAAGAAAAAAGAATGTTTAGAACAACATAAGTAAAAAAGTTGGCCAAAGGAATTCTTGGGAAACAGGCAATTTCAGCATTTTTCCCACTTGTTTGAGCACAAACTTGGATTTTTGTATTTTAACTCTTCTGAAAATTATTTTCTTCATTAGATTAGTTAAGGTTATGTACACTTATTTATTTAACTGATTTTTTTTATTTCTGTACTTCTATTATGCTTATGTGTGTTGTGTGGTATTGAACATACTGCATTTCTTAAGTTGTATGGTCTGGTTTTTTGCTCTTTAGTTTTTGTCTCAGGATTTACTGTTTTACTTTTAAATGCTATCTTTTCCAACCACATGTAATACATGTTTTAATCAATTAGCTTTATCTGATTTCTTTTTTTTCCTCCCTATTTTGCCCATTGTTTTAAGTGTGCTATACATACTTTATCAGAGACTAAATTTACACAAAATTCTTCCAACTACTCTCTCCCTTTAAACATAATTTTACTCTTTTACATATTGCACTGAAATCACTAGTCCAATGTTTCTTTGGCTCATATTTTTCTTTAAAGGTATAATAGTATTTTTGCCTGTTGGTCTAATATCTGTATAGGCATTCTTCGTTTGATTGTATTTCATTTTATTGGGCTTCACAGATATTATGTTTTTCATAAAATGAAGGTTTTAGCTTGAGCAAGTCTATCAGTCCCATTTTTCCAGCAACATCTACTCACTTTGTGTCTTTGTGTAACATTTTAAATAAGGTATGTACATTGTCTTTTTAGAAATAACGCTTTTGCACACTTAATAGAGTACAGTATAGTATAAAAATAACTAATGAGCACGTGGAAATAAACAAAATTCATGTGACTCACTTGATTGTGATATTTGCTTTATTGCAGTGGTCTGGAACTGAACCTGCAATATCTCCAAGGTATGATTGTATTACTTTCTTTTTAAAGTCTAACATTGTTATAATGAACAATCTTAGAGTTCGCTATCTAGGGAAAACTTTCTCAGGTCAAAATCCAGCCCTTTCAAAAATGTAGATACATGTGTTCTTTGATTCTTGCCAGTTTCTTACTGTATAATTTTAAATAATAATTGTATATCATGGTTGTTTCACATTCCCCTCCTTTGATTTGGGAGATAAACATAATATGTGTTTTGGATAGTCCTTGCCTGATTCTGTACTCATTAAATTTTTTCTAATTCATTTGCACTTTTATTATACTTATTTCTGATGATTGTATATACTTAATTTTTTGTTTGCTAATAGTTGATTCATGTGAGATACATGACCTTTATTTTTCTTCTTTTACAATCATTGTATGAATGTTGGATACATTTTAATGTTTATTAGAATGTTTGTATAATTTTCCTTCCAGCAATAAATTTGATTCTCTTATATTTTACTATGTTACTGACACCATTACAAGCACAGAATTTTCTTCAAGTGCCCTCAGTTGCATAATGTAACGCTAAATGAACTCTTATATAAATACATCTTATACCATCACTCACCTATGTACCTATGATCTATATCATATATTACATATGAAAATATATCTTTTATCTCTATGGTATAGATATAAATGCATATATTCATTCCAAAGTTGGAGTCTGAACAGTTATTTTTTGAGATAGAGGGACACAATTTATGTACTTTATATATAAAGTAATTGCTACTTTCTTGTTGTCTTCAAGGAAAATAGGTAAGCTTACTTCTTAAAAAGTTTTTAAATAAAAAAATATATCAAGGAAACAGAAACACAAAGGTAGAAAACACCCAATGGAAAGAGAATAGCAAAATTGCTCACATTCATTCCATGGATTTTTATTATCATCATTAACTCAGTAAACCCTCTCCACTGATTGAAATGTCTTGCATTAAAATGACAGTGGTTCTATTTGTACCAGTGTAAAATGACAGAACTAAACTTATGAAAGTCTTGTAAATTTACTTTGCTTCCAAGAAAAGAATATTTCTTATGATTGCAGAAACTTGACTGGGCATCATATACTGACCCTTCAGTTTTAACATAGATGCCTTCACCTCTTTGTTCTTCAGAGTATAGATAACTGGTTTTAAAATGGGAGTAAAGATAGTGTAGAACACAGCAAGGACCTTGTCAACTGAATAACTGTTGGAGGGCCACACATAAGTGAAGATGCATGGTGCAAAGAATAATGTGAACACAGTGATGTGGGCAGTCAACCTGGAGCAGCCCTTTGCCATGCTGGCAGAGGAACGACTCCTAATTGTGATAAGTATCACAGTGTAGGAGATGACCAGGAGGAGAAAGGAACCAGTAGAAAGAAAGCCACTGTATGCAACTATTAGTAGGCTGGAAAAATAAGTGTCTATACAGGTCAGTTTGGTCACTAGAGGGAGGTCACAGAAAAAACTATCAATCCCATTAGGAAAATAAAAAGACAAATTAACAGTAAATGCCAACTGGCTAATAGTATGGATGAAGCCTGCATATAATGAAATGAGGACCAGAATAATACATACATGGCAGCTTATGATTGTCATGTAGTGGAACGGTTTATAAATATTAACATAAAAATCATAGTCCATGGAGACAAGGAGTACCATTTCACTGCCAGCAAAGAGGTGAACAAAAAATATCTGTGTTAAGCAGGCTTCAAAAGAAATAATCTTGCATGCTACCAGAAAGTCAGCAAGCCTTTGTGGGATAGAAAAGGAGGCAACACATATATCTATAAAAGAGAGGTTTGCAAGCAGATGGTACATGGGGGTATGAAGGTGGGCATCCAAGGTCACAGTGAAGATGGTGGGAAAGTTGCCCAGCAGGATTCCTATGTAAAGTAGTAAAAATATGAAAAGAAGACACGTTGGAGCTCCTTAGAACTGGAGAGTCCCAGCAAAACAAATTCAGTAAGAAAGATTTGACTCATTCATCAAATTTGGAAGGGATATATCTTCAGCAACCTGAATAGAAGAGTGTATTAGTCAGCCAAAGGGGTACTGATGCAAAATACCAGAAACAGGTTCGTCTTTATAAGGGGTATTTATTTGGGGTAGAAACTTACGGTTGTCAGGCCATAAAGCATAAGTTACTTCCCTCATCAAAGTCTGTGGCCACGTGTTGGAGCAAGATGTCCGCCGATGTCTGCCAGTGTTCAGGTTTCCTGGGTTCCTCTCTTCCCGGGGCTTGGCTGTCTCTGGGTCAGGCTTTGCTTTTCTCCACAAGGCTAGCTGTAGACTATCATGTGAACACTTTGTCTCTTTTCCTGGGGCCTTCTCTCGTTCCTCACAGCCAAGCTCCTCTGTGTGCTTGCTTTCCCAGGTACCAGAATTGAAACTCAGCTTCAGAACTCCAACTCAAAAAACACCAACTCTGTCCTTTGCCATGTCTTTTATTTTTGAGACCCCACCCACCAGTGGGCAGGGATCAATGCCCTACTGGCATGGCCCAATTAAACACCTAATCATAACTTAATCATGCCCAGATGAACAGACCAGTTTGCAAGCATAATTCAATAACTATTTTTGGAATTCAAAACTATATCAAATTGCCAAACTGCTACAAAGAGCAGGGGAGATAAATCAATGAACTGTACATAGGTTCTATTTCTCAATTCTGGGGATTCTAGTTTCTACTTAAATGTATGCCTGGACTTTCAGGCACTCTTGAGATTGTAAAGACAGCATCTAGTCAATCAAAGGGCAAAAAATAGAGCCAGAACAGGATACTTATCCAAAGTTTTCAAGAAAAGGGGATGTTCATTGTGGGTTAGTGGGGAGAATTTTGATCAATTGATCATTCAGGGCTCTGAAACTAAGTCAAATTAACTAATTTACCAATGAAAATGAGTATCTGAAAAGTTGTTTTGACATAACAGAAATCCTCTTTTAGAGTCTACAGAGAAAATATCTGATATATTTTGTTCACTAAATCAAATAAGTATACTTAATGAAAGAAAAATTGTGCACTGCTACTAGACAGTAATAGAATTTCATGAAATTAATGTTGAATCAAAGATATTAAACATTAAAGATTACATGCTGTATGATTCTTTTTGAAACATAGTTCAAAAACAGGCAAAACTATGATATAAGAACCCATTTTAATGGTTATCCTTGAAGGGAGGAAAGGAAAGGAATGGGTCATGGGAGGGGTTCCTGGCAGGTGGTCATGTTCTGATTCCTGATGTGGTTGATGATTTTAATTGGCTTCATGAGGTGCCCAGAAAGGAAGCCATCTTCTTTTCCTTGTCCTCTTATGTTTTAAAGATCTCCTCCTGCTCTAAAATTCAAAATTCTTTTCTCATTGTTAATAAGACATTTTGAGAATTGGTTTCTTCAAAAATAACATCTCTTTCCAGAACTCAGAATTAATAGAAAGATAATTTTACATTTTGTATCTCAAAGAATTGAGATTACCTTAATAGATGACAATCTTTGAGGGTTTCTCTTCTTATGTTAAAGTATTTATGTGTATAACAGGAGAAATTTTTAGCTCACTTCTTTGCCCCACCCCAAAATATTTCCTAAAGAATAAAAAGACAGATATAATTACTATTTTTGTTCCCTCTAACTAGCTTAGAGAACCTGACCAATATTTTTTAATCAAAGACCTACACTTTTTAGAAAATAAAATGAAGGTATTAGATAATAAAAACTCTAAGCTTCATTGCAATATAAACCAATTCTTTTTTGTTCATTCACTCTGAAGATTTTAAATCCCTCCTTCACTCAGGGCAAAGAGCTAGACACTGTTGATAAACCAAATAATGTTATAACATGCCACAAAAGATCATTTACTAATATCATAATCCTTTGTTCATTTAGCGAAATTGATGTACCCTCATTTTCCTTCATCTCCTGCACACACCTTACTAAACAAATCAACAACTTTATCACTTTAAAAGGGCCATCATTCAGTGTCCTATAAAATTACTGTACTCTAGTGGAAATATAAAACATTTGGACTGAAGTTGGTAGATAAAATTGCACTGTATCATTAGGCAACTGTATGAAATTGAGCAGTTCATATATCCTTACAGGACTCATTGTCCTCCAGTTTAAAGTACTGAGAATAATACTACCCTCAAGAGATCCTGAAACAGTTTCTTAAAATATAATATGGGTGAAAGCTCTGTAATCATTTGTAATGACTACACATTTATAAAGCACTAAGAGATATTATTTCATGTCAGAACAAGAACTGAATAAGTATTTTTCTTGATAGTTATACATGCTTAAAATTGTTTGGTCTCACTTTTCCAGGAATTAGTAATCCATTGCTGGATGTGCACAAGTAAAGCTAACTTTTCAGTTCTTAAATTTTAGGGAGAATTACTGCATGCATAGAACGATTTTTTAAATGAATATCAGGTCCCTTTTATTCTGAAATCTTATGAAATCATCCTCTCCCTGATTCTATCTCTGGAATATTATGACTGTATTATAAAGTGAAGTAGATCCAATTATAATATGTAGATGCCATTAACCTGACCATTGCAAAGTTATAACCTTCAGAAATTTTCCTTCACTGTCTGCTCCTCTAACCCTGCCTGTCCTCCCTTTCTTCCATATTTACAGATACTAGAAACCAGTGCTAACACATGATCCTCAGAAAGACAATGACAAATTGCTTTCACTTACCCAATATTAAATAAAGGATGTGGACACATCTTTTATTTTATGATCATTAAGTCTTGTCAAATATAGTTTATGGAATAAAACACTGACCTGCCCCTGAGTTGATGGCTCACAAAACAAGTTTGTTAATAAAGAAAGAAGTAAGTTCAGAGTGCCTGTAGCCTGGATGAGCTGACTTCAAGGAACCAGTAAAGGACTGGAAGACCTGGGTAATAGGGGAGTACATGGAGCTCTTTGGAATCTGCAAGAGGGAAAGGACTTGATTAAAAGAAAGAGCAAAGAAACACTGAAAACAAATTTACTTCTTTGGCATGCTGCTTGGAATTTAGTCTAATTGCTTGTACACTATTTTTGTTTATAATGGCTGTAAGTAAGAAATATAATGACAATTACAATAACTTGAAAAACAAACTCTAGAAATGAAATCCAATCATACCTCACTAAGGGTCACATGAAGAAGAATGATTTCTGGTCTCCTTCCCACCTCCCTAACCTAAGAATGCATTACCTTTCAAACTGACACCTATAAATATGAATGGAAATCTCCAAGGAATTAAAACATTAATCTCAAGAGGGAGCTCAACAAATTCAGCTGTAACATTTTCATTTAAGCCCTGTTTTTCTGATCAGGAAATGTTTTAATAAGACATATTGATCAAAAGCATTCCAAAATATGTTTCAGGGAGTACCACCAGAGATGCATATCAATATATGATTTAGGGTTTATAGAGTCCTTGACCTATCAGGAAATTGAAATTTTGTAAAAAAAAATGCTTAGAAACTTTTACACTTTTACATTCCTTTATGTACTTTCCAGTGATTTTAAAGTGCTGATAAATATTCCCCTCTTTCTTAGAGATGTGATATACATTATCATCAAATAATTGAATCAACTGTTTGTAATATAATAGCATACTGGATTTTGCCACAGCAGTGACAGGATTCTTAAGGTAAGCATAATACATGGGGTACAACTTTTCCAAAATTAAATTCACAGAGGGTGATTCTAACTTTTGTTAGATATTTTATATTAATACAGTCCTGTCTTGTTGAACAGAAGCATTCTAAATTATAGGCTTTAAAATTGCCAGGCATTCATACCTAAAAATGATATCCAAGCATCATGGGCTACAGAAAGAACATTAGCCGGGAATTTAAGAAATTTACTTCTTCTTCTCCTTCTCACTAAACAGCTTTATAAATTTTAGGCAAATCACCTTTCTAAGCACTCAGTTTCTCTTTCAAAATGATAGGAACACTCCTCTCTTAAACTTTAAAATTCTATGACCCCCTTGCTTTTGAAAACATGATCCCAAAAGAGCAAAATCAATTGAACGTTAAAAAAACATTTGAACTGGTCGCCTTGATAGAAACAGTATATACAATCAAAGAGGTAGAACAAGCCTTATATTAGCAAAGCAATCCAGACTTCTTTATTCTCCAGAGTCAGGTATTTGGGCAAGAGTTAATAGCCAAAACGGGCAGAGAAAATGAGAATATTAGAGGAAATGGTGGAGGATAATGGCCTTTCTCTCTGCCCTCTCACAGCAGAATAAATATAATAAATAATATATATTAATAGTAAAAAGTTAAAGAAATCTAAATTTTTTCAAGAGAAAAAGATATATATATATATATAATTCAAGGAAGCAAAAACTTTCAGCTGACTTCTCAACAGAAGTAGAAGATGACAATGACATAATATTTTTAAAAAGTTAAAGAAAATTAATGCCAAATGAGAATTCTATACCCAGTGAATATTTATTTTATAACCGAAATTAAAGCAAAATCAAAAACTGAAGAATAAAAGCCAGGAGATTGTGTCAGTAGCAGGTCTTCATTAAAAGAAACACTAAAGATT
The DNA here is from genome assembly GCA_029593785.1 of Cabassous unicinctus. Classification (NCBI taxonomy): domain Eukaryota; kingdom Metazoa; phylum Chordata; class Mammalia; order Cingulata; family Chlamyphoridae; genus Cabassous; species Cabassous unicinctus. The sequence continues at coordinate 57,758 of JAQZBX010000331.1, forward strand.
GTTTTTCATGAAGAAGTTAAATTATCCTAAATGGAATTCCTGTAAGGAAGAAAGGAGTAAAAATTAATAGAATAAATATGTGAGTAAATGGAAATGAACATTGATTCATAACAACCCCAACTAATTCCTCATTACGAAAATTGATTGAATCACATGCTCCAATAAAGTCATAAAGCAGCAGACTGAATTTTTAAGAAAGTCAATGATATGCTGATCATAAAAGACATGTTTAAATTTAAGAGCATAGAAACAAGTGATGTCATCAATACGGTGATATAAGACATCCCCTGTAAAAAGTCTCCTTTCAAAATCAACTAATTAAAGGAAAATTCCACTTGATTGGAACTCTGGAGGATGACAAAGACTGGAGATGGACTCCACAAATGGTGAATCAAAGAAAAAAATAATAATCATCAAATTCAGGTAGACGATATTCTTCCCAAACCCACCAGTCTGGAACCCTCCCTCTCTCTATCCTGCAAAACATAGACAACACACAGAGGCAACACAGACCAGATCACTCCTGCAACAGGTGCAGACTATAGAGCCACTCACAAAAGCACGTAAATACCCCACACATATCAAAGCACAGGGACACAAGTCTGCAGAAGTGTAGGGTGCAACACAAGAGGCTGAGGAGTCATATTAGGACACTTCTTGCAAGGTGGTGTCAGAGTAAGTAGGCAGGGCTCAACTCTCTCACAAAAACCACAGAGGAAGGGCAAAAAGCTCTCCAAGGGAGCTGCTTTGGGAATCTACAGATGAAGAGAGTGCTGCACATCCTTCAGTAGGGTGAGGGACAAAGAAATGAAAAGCCAAAATACAAACCATGAGTTACTAGCTACCACAGCCAAGAAATGGAACACATACCCACCCTCTTAGCAAATAACCTGGAAAAAACCTGTGGCTCACTGCAGCCAACTGAGAAGGGAACAGACATCTTCACCCCAGGAAGAGGGGAGATGCAGGAGAGGGTGGAGAAGGGTTTCCCTTAGTGAGTCTTGGATCTGGCTAGACCAGAATCATGGCCAAGTGGAGGTTGAAAGAGACAACTCCACGGAAAGATTTTCCAATGACCACCATCTGCTGGCCAGTCAGGAAACTGCAAGGCTAAAAAACGCTTTTTGGTGTCTCATCCCAGAAGCCTTGGATCAGATATGAGCCCCATTACTGAGTCCCAGGACCTATTCTGATAACTTAAGCTGGAAAATTTTAAATACAGAATAATTTAAACCAAAAATCAAACAGCCATGAAACAAAACACTTGGCAAGAGAGAGAGATTGACTGTTAGAATAAATTAACCAATTTATTCACATGCCTAGACATCAGCACAAATCTACCAAGAAACAGGAGGAGATGCCACAGCCAAAGGAACAAGGGAAAAATTCTGAAGATACACAGGATTTTAGGCAACTAATTAATGATAATCACAAATCTCCTAAATCAATTAAAGGAGTTGCAGGAAAATATAGCTAAAGAGTTAAAGGATAATAAGAAGACACTGGGAGAACATAAAGAACAATTTGAAAGCCTGCAAAGAAAAGTAACAGAGCTTATTGGAATGAAAGACATAATGGATGAGATTAAATATACATTAGATGAGAGCAGATGTAGCTCAAGTGGTTAAATACCTGCTTTCCATATACGAGGTCCTGGATTCAGTCCCCAATGGCTCCTGAAAACAAAGAAAAACAAACAAAAGAAGGGGAAAAAAAAACAAAACAAAACATCTCTCATTGGAGAGTGGATGTGGCTGAGTAGTTGGATGCGTGCTTCCCATGTGCAAGGTCCTGGATTCAATCCCTGGTACCACCTTAAAAATATACTTTAGAGTCATAACAGAGAACATATGAATTGGTGGAGGACAGAATTAGTGAATTTTAGGATCGAGCATCTCAACTTGAAAAGACAGCTGAACAGAGAGGACAGGCGGAGACTGTCTGGAAGGCTGCCCTGGGGCTCAGGACATCAGAGGAAGGTGAGAAACAACACAGAAAAGAGAGGGACAAAGGAACGGAGTCTTAGCTGACTGAAAAATCCCATGAATAGAGCTGCAAAAGCCAGCAGTGGGCGTCCTTCATCCCACCTACAGAGAAAATAGCAGCCTGTGGACTGCAGTGGCTTTGGGCTGCAGTGACTGTGAACTGAGCAGTTGCAGGGGTCCTCTTCCTCAGGAAAGATTAGAGGGAGGGATACAGCCTACATAAAATTCAGATTTTGGCCAGTGAACTTGTTCTGCTGCATTGGAGGGTTCTCACACTTCCAGGTCTCAGCATTGTTTCCCTGAGAGCCAGAAGAGACCTAAGATAATTTGCCTTCTCAAACACCCTCCCTACTGTCCCAGGCTGATGGTGGAAAAGGTAGAGGGAGGGAGGGCGTGACTGACCAAAGGTGGAGAGCAGCTCTTAAAATGTTTCTTTGTGAGGCCTGGCTAATCCTGAGAACATTGATTCTACACTGCTCTCCTGCCTGAGCAGGGGCTAAGGGAGTTAAATAGTAACATGAAGCACACCAACATATGTGTTAAGGAAGTTCTAGAAGACGACAAGAAGGGAAAAGGGACAGAAAGAATATTTAAGAAAATAATGGCTGAAAATTCCTCAATTCTCATGAAAGAAATGAATATATATGTCTAGGAAGCACAGAATACTCCAATTTGAATAAATACAAATAGAGCTAATATACAGAATGCCAAATGCCAAAGAGGAAAAGAAAATTCCGAAAGCAGCAAGGGAAAATGGAAACATCATGTACAAGGACCATTCAATAAGACTTAGAGTGGATTTCTTTACAGAAACCTTGGAAGCAAGAAGGCAGTGGTATTCTATTATTACAGTACTGAAAGAGAAAAACTGCTAGCCAAGAATTCTTTATCCTGCAAAACTGTCCTTCAAATATGAAAGTGAACTTAAAATATTCACAAACAGAATCTAAGAGAGTTTGTCAATAAGAATCCACCTTTGCAGGAAACACTAAAGGGAATTCTGCAGCCAGAAAAGAAAACACAGGAGAGAAAGGCTTAGAAAAGAGTGTAAAATTGAAGACTATCAGAAAGGGTAACGAAAAAGGCAAGATGTTGGACAAAGATAAGATATGACAAATGAAAGCCAAAGGACAAAATGACTGATGGAAGTAATGCCTTTATAGTAATAACATTGAATGTAAAAAGATTAAATGCTCCAATCAAAAGACATAGGATGGCAGAATGGATAAGAAAACATGAGGCAACCATATACTGTCTGCAAGAGATTCATCTTAGACTCAATGATGCAAATACAGTGAAAGTGAAAGGTTGGAAAAAGAAATTTCACACAAATAGAAACCAAAAGAAAACAAGAGTAGCTATACTTGTTGAGACAAAACAGACTTTAAAGGCAAAAAAAAAAAAAATTACGAGATGCAGAAGTCCACTATATGTTAATGAAAGGGAAAATCCACAAGGAATGAGAAACAAAAATACCTATGCACTTAACCATGGTGTCCCAAAATAAATGAGACAATCTCTGACAAAACTGAAAGAAGAAATAGATGTCTGTACCGTAATAGTTGGAGGCTTCAAAACACCACTCACATCAATAGATAGAACAACTGGACAGAAGATCCACACAGAAACAGAGAGTCTGAGCAATATAATAAACAAGCTGGACCTGACAGACATATATAGAATATTACACCTCAAATCAATAGGATATACACTTTTTGTAGGTGCTTATGGATCTTTCTCCAAGGTAGACCACATGTCGGGTCACAACACAAATCTCAATAAATTTAAAAAGGCTGAAATTATATAAAGCATCTTCTCTGATCATAAAGGCATGAAGCTGGAAATACATAATAGGTGGGAAAGAGGAATATTTGCAAATATATGGGGGCTAAACAACACACTCATAAACAATCAGTGGATCAAAGAAGAAATTGTGAGAGAAATTAGTAGGTATCTTGACATGACTGAAAATGAGAACACAAATTACCAAAACGTGTAGGATAGAGTGAAGGCAGTGTAGAGAAGGGAAAAAATAGCTCTAGAGGCCTATATTAAAAAAAAAGAAAGAGCTAAAAATCAAGATCTAGAACAACTGGATAAACTCAAAAAGGACAGCAAACCAATCACAAAGCAAGAAGGAAGGAAGGAAGGAAGGAAGGAAGGAAGGAAGGAAGGAAGGAAGGAAGGAAGGAAGGAAACCTATTTGAACCTATAATTAGTACTAGAGTTGATAGGTGCGCGTCCAAGAGACTTAAATGTTTGGGCTGTCCTTGTACCATCTGGGCCCTGAATCTCAATGGAGTTGCAACACTTACACTCCAGTTTATTGGACTTACCCTGGACAACTAACAAGGAGATGATAATGGACAATGACCATGCCAAGGAACCGAGAGAGTCTACAACTGGAAGCAAGAAAGTCCCATCCAACTGCCCTATGGGATCAAAGCCCCCTCTTAATTAGAGGTGGAGTGGGCATCACCATCCTAGAATCCTCAGGACTGGGGAATGAACTATGGCCTAAAGAAGACTTATTGGTATTATACTATAGACTTATTGTGATTCTACAAATATGTTAGAATGTATATCATTTATGTGGATTAAGTGGCAACTGGAGGTTCTGAGGGCAGGGAGAGGAAAAAGCAGGTGCAATATGAGGGCATTTTCAGGACTTGAGAATTGTCCTGAATGACGTTGCAATGACAGATAAAGGCCATTATATATCTTTTCATTACCTACAAAATTGTTCAGAAGAGTGTAAACTACAATATAAACTTTAATCCATGCTTAATGGAAATTCTCCAAATATGTTCATCAATTGTAATGAATACCAAACTAATGAAGGATGTTGTTAATGTGGGAAAATATGGGAGGTGTAAAGGAGCAGAGAATATGGGAATCCCCTTTTTAATGTAACATTTATGTAATTTAAGTCTCTTTAAAAAATAAAAAATATATTAAACAAAACAAAAGGCTCCATGGGATGAGCTACTTCTGATCTCAGCTGCAGGCTGGCATAGGGCTCTTGTTTCTTCCGAGGACTTTAGCTGTTTCAGCCTTTTCCTTTCTGCCACATGGCAAGACCAAAATGACAAGTTCTCTCTACTTCTATATCTTTTTCTGTGTAGCTTCTTGAGTGAGTTTCTGTTTCTATCAAACTACCAAGGGGGCAGGGACTCAACCATGCCCTACTGATATGGTTGAATCAAAGGCCTAATCTTGATTTAGCCAAGTAAACATAAAACCTTTGAATTTAATACAATCAAAGGGTATTACACCAAGAGGAACAGATCAGTTTACAAACATAATCAACATCTTATTTTGGAATTCATAAATAATATCAAACTGCTACAATTTCCGAATATGGGGATACCCAAAAACCTCTGAAAGGTATGCTGGCTGTGCTACAGCAGATAGCAGAGCAGCTACACTTAAATAAAGAAAAGGGAGCTAGGCAGAGAGTGGCAGCAATAGTATAGCCTAGTTAGGAGACTTGCGAGTGACTACTGAGGTAGAAGAAGAGGCAAAGGCGTCTATGCACCACTTAGAAGTTAAGTGAAATTAGAAAGGGATAAATCCTAACACAGGCAGAGATGAAAGATTCCTTAACTGATCGCATGTGCCAAGTTGATGATCAGTTATATTGTAAAGTTGTAAACTGGAAGAGTTTAATGGGATGTTATTTTGACAATGTTTTAAGTCTTATTCATATTTTATTTTGATCAGAAATTTTATCAAGGTGTTAAAAAGAACTTTCAGTTTTGAATCAATAGCTTTCTCCTGAACTTCGAGTCTAAGTGTATTCCTGAAGAGTAATCCAGAATATATAAGTGATAAATGTCTGTCTAAACTGCTAAATTAGTGCTTAACTGCATTTATATGGCTCAACTATTCCCAACTGGTTGCTGGTTACTCATAAAAGTGTTTCCAAGAATCAGCTTGCATATACAGGCAACACTGATTGCAGAAGAGATCTTAAAAGCAGTAAAAATCAGATATGTGAAATAACGGAGAGCTTGGGCACAGTCATACCAAAGGAATAAGAATTATGAGTCAAATTAGTGAGTTTTATCTTTCCATTGGTGTGTCTTATCTCTTTATGTGTTTGTCTATTTGTTCAGTGTATTTATTTTCATACTGCTGGATGGTAATATTAAATTACTGAATGAAAATTCTTAAAAGAGCTCTATTCAAATGGCCAAAAATTAAATAAGTGCTTATATTGGTAAATGAGTACTCCTGAAGCCCAAATAGGAGAAGCCAAATAGGATAATAAGTCACATAAAATCTGAATGAAGAAATTATTTAAAGAAAAGTAACTAAAAAGCTTAACCTGAATTCTTCCATAATCTTTCTACAGCCTGTCCTACCCCAAGGGTCTTCTAACCTTGACTGAATTCCAGCAAAATCAGTTGAGGAAACTAAGGGGATAGGCTGGGTGTGGAAAGATAGGGGAGAAGGGACAGAGGGGATATTACAGAATAAACCTTGTTTTGCATAGTCTATCCTGTAATTTCCCAATTAAAGTTTAACAGCTTTTGAGATGACAGTAATAATTCAAGTGTCAAATTTTAGTAAGTAAAGGAAAAAGTCCTTGATAGCTATGAAAAGATCTTTTCTAAATTATGATTAAAACAAATTAAACAATTATAAATTGTCAGTCAGTAAGCTTTTAAGGTTATTCACAATTTTAGAATTTTATTAAAGAAAAGACATTTTAACCTCCTGTGGAGAAAGGAAGAAAAAAATAACATCTCTTGTATAAACTGTAATTGTTCCAATTTTATTTAGCTTGGGTGTAATCTCCCCAGGTTTTATGGATATTAAAAAATAAATTAGAAATTAGCATTATATATATTAAATATTTAAGATGATGAAAATTGTAAAGTTTTGGCTAATGAATTATTACAAACCTCTTTTAAAAAATTGTTTTTGCCTAAATTGAAATGAATAGCTAACTTTTCTTCACAGAAGAGAATAAGTGATATGAGACTTAAATGGATATAGAAAGAAATAAAAAGTTTGTGGAAGTCAATTCATAGTCAACGCTGACTAAAATTTGATAACTTTGTTTAGGTGAATGTGTTTTGTCCTAAGATAAGGTGGCTGGTTTTGTAAAATCAGGGTGCAATTATGTAAGACAAAGCTTGAATGAATATAGAAAGTCATAGAAGGCATTGTAGAAGATAGCATTAAGTAGGAGAATGTGTTTTGTAAAGGTGAACTTTATCTTGAGATGAAGTAACTATAGTCTATGTGATTATGGATAGTTATGGGAAGTTTGTAAAAGCATTGTCTAAACTGAAGTTCTTAAATGGCTAATTCCAGGAAGCCATTATCAACTAGGAACCTGAACTAATATTGATAACAAAAAATAACTTCAGAACATGGAAACCAGTCAGAGACCACCTCAATCTCCATATTAAAGTGGTGGTAGGGGGAACATCAGCTTGATTTCATTGGGAAGCTTAGGTTTTCATAAAATAATGGAGAAAGTAGTTTTTTTTTTCTGTGCTGCATGGCAAAATTGTAAAAGTAAAAAGTAAAGTACTAAAAATTGTTAAGTTCATTTAATATGTTATAAACTGCATTAGAAGGATTTAGAAAGTGTATAAAAATTAAGAGATAGACTTCAATATTGTCAGACTCTCTTGTGCATTCCATCCAGGCCTCCAATACTCTGCAAGGTGCCTCTCCATTTAAGTTATTGGGTAGGCTGGTCACTACAACTCCTAAAATAATAAAAGGATCTACCACGTCTCTGAATATGGCTTGTGAAGTTGAGGGAAAATGCATTGCAGTTTGGGACTCCTGCAGCAGCCAGTGATGGCTCAGTATGGCCAGATTTACAATGAACATTGTCTCCAGACTGGCTTTGTTTCATAGTACCAAAGGGCACTAGGCACCAAGTCAGCGAAGCACTGGAGTCTCCCTCCAAGGGCCAATGATGCTGCAGCTTGCTGGCTGTGTGAAAGTTATACCAAATGGAGCAATAATTACCAGAGAATGTGAATAGAACCTAAACAGACACAATTGGCAGTTGGCCTGCTCAAAAGATAGTCAATATGTATGGTTTTGCAAACCTGGAGCTTAGTTCTAACAACTACAGGTCAAAGAGGAACTTGTACATTGATTAGTGCATTGATTAGTATTAAGCGCTGTACCTATATTCCTGATGATTATAATATCTCCTCTATTATAGATCATAAACTGAATATTGAATATGTTAAAAATCTTTGTAAAGTTAATTCATTTTCTAAGTAATTAATGATCATGCCTATAAGATAAAAGAATGGTTCTCTTAAGTGTTGTCTGTATTTTTCTTGCCATATATTTATTTTGTTTTTGCCTATATTGTCTTTGTGAGTTTATGTCTAAGGCAGTGCCTCTCCTCATACCTCTCCTAGCTGTCCTAGGCATAACCACTTCTGTGGAAACTGTGGGTGACAGTTTCCTAGACTCTTATTATGAAACTTACAAGATCAAGCCCATCAGTTTCTGGAGGATGTAGCCTTTGGAGGCACCTGGTTTTTCTCATTCCCATGGTCCAGTATGTCATGGTTGGTCCCTTTTTGAGACTTTTTTCCCTTCAGCTTCCCCTTAAGAATAAGGGTTTGGTCTCTCTGAGGAGTAGTTGAGGCAGGTTAGTATAGGAAACAGGGAAGGTGGCTGGTCAGAATAGAGCCATAATTGCTGAGAATCTATGTGTTACTTGTATACTGTTAGACCAGCAGGATCTGCCCCTTATTGTTCCCCACACACATCTTTCTTTTTTCCCATAGTGCCCTACGGAATATCTTTCTACAGTGGGCTTCAGCAATTACTTAGGCCTACAATTGGACCCAATGTTGGGTTTGCACAAGCCTGCCATCCTCAGGTGCTACTGGCCTTCCTTGGGCCATAACTCCTGAAAACTGGACAGCATAGAACACATTGCTAACATGGCAGAATACAAACCAACAACAAGTTTGGAACAACACCTTCTCATTTAAGACAGAGATTAAGCTGCCATATTTCAATGAGACTCATAATTATATGTTTTCCCTTGTAAGGGAATGGGTGAGTAGTCCAGGATTTTATTCAGATATACTGTATATAATGGTTTAGGATGGTTAATGGCTTAGTCTGTCACCATAGATCCCATCACTCTTGTCTGCATGAAATGACAAGAGGGAATCTGTGATGTGGGGTGGTTACCCCCTGAGTTGTGTAATTTTACCATCAAGTCTAGATATAAAGTAAAGCGGGCCCACTCGTGGTTCTACCCATTGGCCATTTTTGTGCCAGGTGGCTCTGCAATTAACAATGAAAAACACATAATGTTTTTAACCAATTACATTCTTCAAGCCCTTGATGACTACAAAGTAGTAATTTCCTTATTAAACAAAGGAACTAACCAACTACAAAAGGTAGTTTTACAAAATAGGATGAATTTAGATATTCTTATTGCATTACAAGGTGGAATCTGTACCCTCATTAATGTTCATTGTTGTGTACATGTTTTTATGTCTAATAGCTTTTGGTGGAAGACTCTTATTATTCTGTTGTCTTTTATACTGTTGCTGTGGAATGTGGATGAAATGCTTGTCTTAAGGTCAAGGTAGGCCACTACATAGGGGTGGATTGTGGGGACCCAGGTTCCCACCACTAAGTCTTCAGCCTGTAGCCACCTGCATGACCTAGACATAAGTTAAAGGTTAACAACCCTCCCCAGAGGAGAGAGAATGATCAATGTTTTCATAAACTATAATCTTCCCAAAGTAATAAATGTCCTTGGTAAATGTCCTTCTTATGGACATACTGAAAACATCACCACATCACATGTATATGCCTCATGTGATCGTAGCAGGAACTCTGATCTCATACCCTATGGAATGTCCCTATTCTGAAACCCATTATATGACACTCCTCATTTTCTCATCTCTTTGTGGAGCACTAACTTCATTCATTCTTTGACTGGCCTCCATCAAAGAGTCTCTCCTATTTATAAGTCCCAATAAAGCTTATGCCTGACTAAATGCCAGGTATTTTCCTTAGTCTTGGGTCCACACCAACTTGAGCCCTTCAGGAGTTGGGTTGTAACAGACCCCAACTGATGTGTATGCCTTTCAAGATGATATATGCCTAACTCCAGATATGCCCCACCTCATCTCTCTGTCTCTAGACCTAATACGTTAGGTATAGTCACATAATGTTGATCTGAGGAAACATTTTGACTGCTCTAGGAAGAAAGGGAAAATTCACTAAAGAAATGTCATGAACTGGCTCATATACCCTGGCAGAAATCAAGAAAGCATGCTTACAATTGGATGTTGTAAGTCTGGACAAGATGTAAAAGCAGAATATAAGGCTGGAAAATGATGATCTGTTGATATGGAATCACCTTGTTATAAACAAATATTTTATGACCTTGAAGCTTGGACAGAATTATGGCCCAGAATAAATGGAGTAGAGATGCTTGAATTGCCTTGGGAAAGTATCAGTGAAGGATCAAAAGTCTATGAGAGCTGGACAAATTAAAATTAATTTAGTTTATAATACCAGTGATATTACCAGTGAAATTGCAACAGAAGTCTGGAATATAAGAGGCCACATGGAAATACTTAACCAAAAAATGACAAGTGGAGGATCTTGACATGCAGGTATCTGTTGTTTTGACCAGTTGTGGCAAGATCTATAGGCAGCCAACAAAGGTATTTCTGACGTATAACCAAAGGAAAAAGAAAACAAGAACTGGCAATGAAATGGTTTATTTAAGCCATCACAATGTAACAAGAACAACCTATCACCAAGTTTCTAAAAATTATTTCAAGGAGAAGCTAGGTACACTGGAGGAAGAACCCCATGGGACAACAGCAAATGCATAGAATAGCAGTATTCCCAATCCTTTGTTGAAGTTAGTTATGGTAATTTACCAAGGTAACTGAAGACTGTATAAAGGGAAATATTGAGACCTTATGAGGGCTAGAGTCTGAGATAGCATTTATACCAGAGAAAAAAAAACTCTATCATGGCCCCCTCTTAGAGTAAAGATTATAGAAACCATGGGATACATGAATTCCATTTCACAGGGAATCTAATGGGTCAGTAGATTTACCATATATCATTTTTTCTGGTTCCTGAATGCATACCAAAATGGAATTATTGAATAGCTTATAGAATCCTTACGCTGATCTATTTACCTATAGATTATGAGTTATTGGCATATGCCAAGTAGAAATCTCTGGATCTGCACCCACTACTCATGAGAGTAAATTAGAAACAATATCACATTCCAGACAGAATGGTGGAAATTTTGGTTATATTCACAGCCTTTAATCAGTCTGCTTCCTGTGGGAAAAAGCAGATAATTTATGACAAATTACAGTGGACTAAAATAAACATATCCAATTGGTTTTCCAAATTGCAGCAGAATTGATAGATATGTCATCTTTGCTCGAACTGATAAATAGAAGCACTGGCAATTGATATATAGTCATTGATTTGGCAAATGTGTTCTTTTCAATTCCTATCAGGAAAAAGAATCAGAAGTAGTTTGCATTCACTTGGAATTGACAGAACACTTGGAATTATTCTATCACAGTATTGTCTGAAGAGATCTTGAGCTTCTGGAGATCTCACTGAAATGCAATGTTTCTACAATATTGATGTACTTAAAATAGGATCTAAGTAAGAGTAAATGGCAGTTACTTTTTGTGAGAGAAATAAGCCCCACCGATATTCAGGGACATGATGCATTAATAATGTTTTCAGGTATTCAGTAGTCTGAGCATTCTAAGACATCCCCTCACTAGATAAAGGACAAATTATTGTACCTCCTATGAGTACAAAATTGCTACAGAATTTGATACAACACGTTGAATTCTTGAAGGGGCATACTACACCTGTGCATTCTGTTCCAACCAATTTACCAGGTAATTTAAAAAGCTACCTATTTATTTTTCTTTTTTAAAATAAAAAATTTTAAGTATATATTTACATCTCATGAACTTCATCCATTTCAAGAGTAAATTCAATAATTTTTAGTAAATTTACTGAGTAATGCAGCTGTCACTATGTTTCAGTTTTCGAACATTTTCATCTCCCCTTCAAGACCTCATAAGGTTAATCCCTACATCCAACGCAGCCCAAGGAAATGATTAATTTATTTTCTGTCTCTATGGATTTGCCTTTCATAAGCATTTAATTTGAATGGATATATAAATATGAATGTATTTGTATGGCTTTTCATTTAGCATAATGACTTAGACATCCACCTATGATGTAGCATGTATCAGCAGTTCAATAATTTTTGTTGCTGAGTAGTATTGTATTGTATGGATTTATAATATTTGTCTATCCATTCACCAGTTGATGGATAATTAGGTTGTTTCCATGTTTCTGCTATTATGAATAATGCTGCTAGGAATATTCAGATGCAAAGTATTTCAAATTAGTTAAGTTGATTTCAATTTTGAGTCCAGTTAGAAGTTGGGTGCTAAACAATAGGAAACCGATGTAAAAATGCTTAAGAAAAGATAGTTTGTTACTCACAGATTCCATAAAGAGGTGTCATGAGGGGTCCATGGGATGTGTGATCAGTTCTGGTGGCCCAATCAGCAGGTTGGGAGCACACAAGCAGAACAAGAGGGTCCTGTGGGCCTGTAACTTTATTGTGATCCAAGGTTGGAGGTTGGAGATTTCCAGCAAGAGATAAGAGTTGGTTATTTTAAAGCATACTTGCATGAAAAGATGAAGGGACTGGTGGTCTAAAGGCAGAGGGATGGTTAACCTATCATTTGGGACCAGCTATGGGTTTTGGTTGAGTTGTGTAGTTAGTGTGGGTGTTGGCCATAGATATGACCTGTGGGAGTTTAGGCAGTAGGGATGGAAAGCTGCTTATTAATGAGACTAAAGGCTAGTGATGAAGCAAGTGGCTCCCAAAGTAAGATGGATGCTGAGGCTGCACACATAATTGTTGATAGTTATGATGTAAGGCTTTGTTTTTACATATAGTTTCACATCTCATATGTTTATACTTAGGAGTAGAATTGCTGGGTCATAAATAGTTTTATGTTTAACTTTTTGAGAAGCTGAGAAATTATATTCCAAAGTCACCATAGCATTTTTCTTTCTTAGTAGCAATTGACCTATCTTCAAGCTCTCTGATTCTTTCTTCTATCAGCTTAAAGTTGCAGGTGTGTCACTCTAGTGAATTTTTCACTTACGTTATTGCAATTTTAATATATATCTATATTAAACTTATATTTTCATTATTTCTCTCACTTCATTAAATTCTCTATTATTCTGCTGAATTAACAGCCTCACAAGTATGATGCACTGTTATCCAGTTGTTGGACTATAGACAAGCCTGTCTTCATGTGGCAGATTGTATTTCCCAAAGATGGAGGCATCATATCTCTCATTCAACATATTCTTCACAATGTGACTTTGCCTCTCTCCTATCAAGATTTGCAGTCTGACATACCAGCTGATCCAGTGTCACTAAAACATAATTTGACCAGCTGAGCCTTTTTCAAATTATTAACCTACAAAATTGTGAGAAAAATAAATGGTTATTTTAAAGCAGAAAGTGTGGGAAGTCTTGATAAATTTGAAACTGGAATACTCACCCAGAATCTATCTTCCCCAGGAAGTCACTTCACACAAGCTTCCATATCATTCAGGTTTCCATATTTACTTCTTCTCTACTATTTTTATGTCAACTGTCTCAATGAAATTCCTTTTTTATTAGAGCAGTTGTAGGTTTAAAGAAAAATTCTGCAAAAATTAAAGAGTTCATATATCCCCATCACACCAAATTTTCCTTATTATTACCATTTTACATTATTGTGGTAGTTTCATTACAATTGGTGAAACAATATAATTATAGTTGTGTTATTAACTTTAGCTAATTGTTTACAATACAGAGTACTCTTGTGTTGTACAGTTATATAGGTTTGTGAGTTTGGTAAATTATATACAACCTAACATTTCCCTATATATTCCTTTTTAAATATACAATTTAGTGTTAATTACATTCACATAGTCGTGCTTCCTTCACCATCATCCACTGCCAAAACATTTCCATTACCTCCAAGCAGAAACTCTTTACCAATTAAACATTAATTCACAATTTCCTTCTCCACCCATCTCCTGTTAACCTGTATTCTAGTTTCTGAATTTATGAATGTATATTCTACTTATTTCATATAAGTGTAGATCATACATTATTGGCCTTTTTGTGTCTGGCTTATTTCTTACAACATGATAACTTCAAGGTTCATCCATGTTATAGAATGCATCAGAACTTTATTTAGTTTATGGGCAAATGCTATTCCACTGTATGTACAGACCACCTTTAGTTTATCTGTTCATTTATTAACGGACAATTGTGCTACTTATACTTTTTGGCAATTACAAATGATGCCAACAAGAACAGCAATGTACAAATATCTCTTTGAGTTCCTGCTTTCAATTCTTTTGGTTATATACCAAGAAGTGGGTTTGATGGGTCATATGGTAAATCTATATTTAACTATCTGAGGAATCACCAAACTGTTTTCCTCAGAGGCTGAAACATCTTACATTCCCATTAACAATGTACATGTGTTTCTATTTATCTACATCCTCTCCAACACTTGTTATTTTCCGTTTTTTAATAGCAGTCATTTCTAGGAGGTGTGAGATGGTATCTCATTGTGGTTTTGATTTACACTTCCCTGATGGCTGAAGTCATTAAGTATCTTTTCATGTCTTTATTAGCCACTTGTATATTGTCTTTGGGGAAATGTCTATTCAAGTCTTTTCCTCATTTTTTAAATTGGGTTGTTTGCCTCTTTTGTGGTTGAGTTATAGTATTTCTTTATGAATTCTGGATATTAAATCCTTATCAAATATATAGTTTCCAAATATTGTTCTTCCATTGTTTAGGCTAAATGCTTACTATCTTGATAAAGCTTTTAATGCACAAAAATTTTTAATTCTGATGAAGTCCTATTTATCTATTTTTTCTTCTTTTTTATGTGTATGCTTTTGGTATAAAATCTAAGAAACCATTGCCTAACACAAAGTGCTGAAGCTATTTCCCTATGTTTTCTTCTAGGGGTTTTATAATTTTATTTCTTATATTTAGGCCTTTGATCCATTTAAGTTAATTTTTGTTTATTGTGTAAGGTAGGGTTCCACCTTCATGTTTTTGTATATAGATATCCAATTTTCCCAGCATCTTTTGCTAAAGAGACTATTCTTTCTCCACCAAGTGGACTTGGCACCCATTTCAAAAATCATCTGGGCAAAGATGTGAGGGTTTATTACTGAAGTCTCAATTTGATTCCCTTGATTTCTATGTCTAATCTTGTGCAAGAACAAAATGGTTTTCATTTTTGTAGTTTGGAACTAAGTTTTTAAATCAAGGAGTATGAATCCTCCAACTTTCCTCTTCTTTTTCAAGATAGTTTTGGGGCCCCTCACCCTTCCATATGAATTTGATGATTTGGCTTTGTTGAAATTCCAAAGATATCTGTTGGAATTTTGATTGGAATTTCATGGAATCTATGTATCACTTCATGTAGAATTGACATATTAAAATGCCCTTCCATTTATTTAGCTATTCCTTATTTTTCAGCTATGTTTCAATTTCCTGTGTACAAGTCTTTACATCCTTATATAAATATATTCCTAGATATTTAATTATTTTAGTTGTTACTTTAAATGGATTTTTTTCTTGATTTCCTCTTCAAGTTATTCATTATTAGTGTATAAAATCACCACTGATTTTTACATGTTAATCTTAGACCCTGCCTGTTTGTTTAAATCTTATTAGCTGTAGGAGCTTTGTGGTGGATTTTTCAGGAGACTGTGTATATAGTCATGTCATTTACAGATAGAAAGGAGTACCAAATTTTGTCAAATGCCTTTTCTGCATATATTGAAATATTTATGTGGTTTTTGTCCTTCATTCTATTATTGTGGTATGTTACATTAATTGATTTTCTTATGTTGAATCACACTTGCTTACCTGCAATAAATCTCTCTTGATCATGGTAAATATTTTTTAATGTGCTGTTGGATTAGATTTGCTAGTATTTTGTTAAGGAATTTTGCATCTATATTCATGAAGATTAGTGGTTTGTAATTTTTTTCTGTCTGATATCTTTATCTGGCTTTTGTATTAGAATACTGGTTTCACAGAAAGAGCTGGACAATCTTCCTTCCTCTTCAATTTTTTCAGAAGAGTTGAGCAGTATTCATTTTAATTCTTTTAATGTTTGGTAGAACTCAGTAGTGAAGCCGTCAGGCAATGGGCTTTTATTTGCTGAGAGGTTTTTAATTACTGATTCAATATCTGTTTACTTGTTATTATTTTCTTGAGAGACTCTATTTCTTCATGAGTAAGTGTAAGTAGCTCATGTGCTTCTAGGAATGTGTCCATTTCATCTCGGTTACCTAATTTTTTATCAAATGTTCATAGTTTCTTTGTATAATCATTTTTACTTCTCTGAGGTCAGCAGTAATGTCCTCCCTTTCATTTCTGATTTTACTTATTTGTGACCTCCCCCCTCTCTCTTTTTTATACATCTAGCTAAAAGCTTATTGATTTTATTGATCTTATCAAAGAACCAACATTTGGTCTCCTTGATTCTGTGGGTTTTTTTTTAACGCTATTTTCATTTCAACCTGAAGAACTCCCTTTAGTATTTCTTCTAGTGCAGGACTCTTGTTGAAAAATTCCTGCAGTTTTTGTTTATCTATGAATGTCTTAAACTCTCTTTCAGTATTGAAGGTGTTTTTTTTTCCAGACACATTTTTTGAATAGCAGTTTTTCTCTTTCAGTACTTTACAAATGTCATACCACTGTCTTCTTGCCTAAAAGTTTTTTGATAAAAATAAGCACTTATTCTTATTGAAGTTCCCTTGTATGTGATAAATTACCTTTTTTTTCCCTTCTTTCAAAAGTCTCTTTTTATCTTTGACATTAAACATTTTGATTAGTATATTTTTTGAAGTAGATCTATTAGGTTTCATTCTGTTCGGAGTTCATTTTGTTTCTTGGTCATTTATATTTAGTCTTTCTTATAATTTGGGACATTTTTTGTAATTATTTCCTTAAGTATTCTTTCTGCTTACTCTCATTCTGCAAGCGTTCAGTTGATGCTTCTTCTGTGCTTCTCTGTCAGTTTTCACACAGTACAGTACAGTTTCTCACTTGTAATATGGTTTCCATTAAATAAAACAATTAATTTACATAATGCATCTTTCTCTATAAATATCCAAACAAGAATCTCCATTATCTAACTTAGTGACCAGCATATCTTAGACACTGGTTAAATGTTTCTTGAAGTGACATTTTCTATCAATGGAATACCTGTTGTTGTCAGTAAGAGAAAATGTTGTAAAAAGTACTAGAAACAAGGGAAAATTCTTCATGTGCACAGGAGAAGCAACTTTGATAACCATGCGTTTTTGGATAAAGCTAGAGTTTTCAGATATCAACAAGAATATATAAAAAAGAGGTCAACCCCTCTGATATGAATATATAGGTTGGGTTTTCTATTGTGAGCCTGCAAATATACTGACAACCTAGGTACCTTTTTGCCATTGCAGCTCTCTTCATGTTACTCTTTTTGCTCTTCTTTTAGTTTCAAGTTACTTGCTGTCTGCTGAAATATATTGACCATTTCACTGCCACATCAAACTGAAAACGGTTAAGACATAATTGATTTCTACTGAATCTTTAAATCTTCCACTTTTAATTGAATAATTAACTAACATGAATCTCTCATGAGTATCCACCATAATCCAGTGATTTTGTAATGCTCTAGTTGGAATAAAAAAAATGAGACTTCATTGCAAGCCTCAGGGAATAACTTAGTTAGTGGCATTTGATGAACAATAAACATATAAATGCAAAAAACAAAAAAAGTTATACTTGAAATACTAGTGACATATAGCCAGGGCAAAGGGAACACAGAGAGGTAGTTTTTCATTCTAACCCAGGATGTCACATTTGAACAAAAGCAGCACTGAGAGAATAGCATCAATGGCTGAACATATTTTTTAAGTAAAAATATTGAGTACTAAACATTGATTATAGGTTATGTTAGTGCAATTGATGGGGGAATTGGGAACGGAGAGACTTGAATGCAGAGGAATATTCTCTGGTGTGGCTGAAAACAAATTAACTCAAATCTTAAAATTTAATTAACTTTTTCTCCCATTGACACTACATAGTTTCAATTTTTGTAATTATGTGTTGTGCTGAAACCAAATGTAACATTCATGTCTACCTGTCACTTGATAAGAAAATTTATTTTACTTATTAACTCATTTACTTGTCAAATATTATTTAACTTTTATCAAATGATGGAATTTTTTTTCAAGTATTGTGTTTAACAGTTCATCAAAAGAGTTCCAATACTTTTTAGTTTGGAGCAGTTTCTATGAGACCTTTTTGCTTTACCACATTGCATGATTGTGTCAGGTTTCCTCTGGGTGTCAATACCCAGGAGAAAAGTTACAGGGCAGTTGTGCATGGATATACTTAATTTCTGTAAGTTTCTCCAACTTTCTCTCTAAACTGGTTTATCCTGCCACAAATACTGCATGAGGAGTCCTGGATCTCCACATGTTGTCATCAATTTGCATTATCCAGCTTTCTATTATCTGTCATTTGATGGTGAAAATTTGTATTTAGTTTAAAATTTTTTCTCATAAGTCTGACATGAGTCAGTATTTACATTTTCTATAGATGGAATCATATATTACATACAGTTTTGCCTTTGGGTTTTTTAAATCAACATTTAAATTTCATCATACGGTTGCATATAATAGTTTTCAAAACTATAGTAACTATGAGAAGGTGGATATTACAATTGGAGCAATCTACATTCCTTTTATTTATTATGAGTGTAGAAGAGCAATAAATTTTTCTTTGCTTATTTCCTCTATCAGTTTGTTTCACAGCCCTCTGTTATGTTTAAACTCTTTCTGGAATTGGGGAAGGCAGTCATTTCAAGAGTGTTTCCTAAAACTTGGGTGAAAGTTACAGGTAGTACGGAGTTGTGAGGAGGTGCTTGGGTTCTGAAGATACATTGCCTGAGTTTGAATAGGAATTTTTCCACTTGCCAGGTGTGGAATCTTGGGGAAGTTACAATTTCCCTCTTCTTCAATTCCTTCATATATAAAATGGGCAAAAATGTGCACCTAGCTCACAAGAGTTGTTAAGAAGATTATATTAGTATATATAAAACGGTGAAAATACAATTGGCACATGATAAGTGTTCACTCAATATTATTTTATTGATAGTTACCATCTTTGATATGAATGAGATAATTAAAGGTTTCAGTAGACATTTCTGATCATTTACTTGATTTATCATCAGACTCAATTTTTCAAATGTTGTGTTTTGAATGCAGGTTGTAGAACTGCATTTGGACACTCTTGCTAGTGGCCTCCAACAATTCCTGTTTCTCTCTAAACATGCCAACCTATCTGTCCAGTTATCCTTAATGTAAAAACTTTTGGGAGAACAACTGAGCAAATCAGACTTGCAAAATAAGGTAATAATAAGTATTATAAAATTTTAGTTCCTTCCAAAATTTGAAGGGATCATTCATAGTTTTAGGGAAATTAAGGCTTAGCTTTTAAATCTATGGTAGACCATGGATTCAAAACATGAAGAAAGATTTTAATATCCAGATAATTTCCTGTTTCTAGTCTGCTTTATTTTTTCAAAAGATTTAATTCTTAATGATAAGTTAGAGGGTTGTGATGTCCTTTGGGAATTTGGATTTAGTTGACGGCTATAGATAGAAGAAAAAACTCTCAAATGTTATATTGTGCTTTGTCTCTGAGAAAGGCTAGTTTAGTTTAGAAAGAGTAATAAAGCTTGCTGTACCACTGGAAACTATGATTAGGTAGAGTTTGCCTATAGGGGTATTATTAAGACTCCAGCTCAATCTCTTAAATTCTCCATTTTCCTAACCCTTTGTTTCTTATTTAAAGCTAAAAATAGAAACACAGGAGAATTATAGTCAACAGATGTCACCCAAGGTCTTTATAAACTTGAGGT
This sequence comes from Cabassous unicinctus, assembly GCA_029593785.1. NCBI lineage: Eukaryota > Metazoa > Chordata > Mammalia > Cingulata > Chlamyphoridae > Cabassous > Cabassous unicinctus. The sequence goes on from JAQZBX010000331.1 coordinate 77,793, forward strand.
ATTTCAGTTTTTGCTGAGAATTTTAACCTCTGATTTTAGAATCATTTTCTAGATTTCTTATACAATCTTTGTTTTCTAATACCATCTAAAAATTATTTACCTCTACTTATTGGAAATGTTAACTATAACTCAACAGCAATTAGGTTTTCTGTCAAATATGTCAAATGTGTGTGACCTGTAGTTTTTATCACAAAAATATTTCATTTTTGTAAAAATCTCAAAATATTCACTATAGTGTGTAAGTATATTAAAATCAGAAATTCTCCTAGCTGGAGGTGGGCTGTCTCAAAACTCATATATACAATTTGTTGTTTGATTTTTACTTTTCAGAAAAAAATTAAGTCCTAGCTATGTCATGAATTGAAATATAAAATAAGATATTGAAAAATAAGGGAAGCATATTATTATTGTAGATTAGACATTATAGACTACTTCTAAGAGAACCAGCAGAAATTTGAATTATTTAGAGGTTTCCATATAGTGGCTAATTACAAAACAAATATATAAAAATCGTAGCTTTTCTACATTTCAGAAAGAAAAATAAAAAATTACAATTGCAAATGAACTCATAAAAGTACAATAAAATATTATAGCTAATATTATGTTTCAAGATATAATGAAGAAAGTGATAAAGGATTCCTAGGGGACACAAACAAAGACCTGAGTAAGTGCTGAACTAAACCATGCTTTAGGATAAGAAAGTCCAGTATTGTCATTATCATATTTGTCACTAAATAATGTATAAGATTAATATATTTATAATAATTTATTTTTCAAGTTATTTGATAAGTCATTCTAATTACTATAAATGAATAACTGAATGAGGCAAAGCAAAATAGTTGGAGGAATAGTAATGGCTAAGGGAGTATATGTAGATAGATATTAAAATGTAGCATAGATTTACGCCAAGTAGAGTAACTTGTTATTGGATGAATCTCAAAATCATTATGCTAAGTGAGAGAAGCCACACTCAAAAGGTTATTTATATTATGACTATACATAACTAATAGTTTAGAGATGGCAAAACTTAGGGAACAAAAGCAGAGCAGTAGTTGCCAAGGGAAAGTGCTGGGAAGGAAGGCTGACAACAAAGAGGCACAGGGGAATTTTTTTGATTGATGAAACTCTTCTATATGTAACTGTGGTGGTTACCTGACTATATGTTTTTGTCAAACCTCACAGAACTGCACACTAAAAAGGATGATTATTTTTCAAAATGTAAACTATAAGTTTAAAAATGAAAAAAATGCTTGATACTGTTATTAGGAATGGATTGTAGGATTTTCTGAATTAAAGTCAATTATCACTCCTCCCTGGTGAGAACCAATATGTTAAATAGAATCATTAAAAATGGAAGAGCTCAAATGTAAGTGTCATTACGGGTAAAATTGTATTGGACTTGCAACCCAAAAGTGTTCTTATCTCTTGTTCAGTATTTTTCCCGAATCTCATTAATTTGTTAGTAAATGAGTGGTGGATGCAAGGAAGGAAGGAAGACTAAAAGCTTGTACTTGCTAATATCATGAGGATGAAAATTTCTGTATCATATGGTGATGGAGGACAACATGTTGGGAGAAAAGAAAAAAAAATCCTCTTGAAAATGTTGATTCACAAATTCACCGGACAAATGTATCCAGATAGATTATTTTTTTAATAATTGTATGAAGACAATTTCTCATTTTGGAGAAAGCATCAAGTAGTTAGTATTTTATTTTTTTTCTAAGCTGGCATAAGGGATCATAAAAATAATTTAGAAATAATTTTTATTTATATCACAGTTTTGCAATAATTCATTCAATGAATTTTCAGCCACTCGATCAATGAGTAATCTTACAATAACAAACTTCTCGATTTATTATAACACTATCAAGCATTCCATGTGCTGGCCTCAAAGAAGAGGTATTTGAGGTCAAATGTAATCCAAACTGCACATAAAACATTTTATCCAGAAAATTAATTGCTCAATATAAAGCAACTAATGTGTGTGTGAAAATGAAGAAAACATAGAAAATAACTAATTGAAGTGCTGTGGGTGTTCTGAATCTTTTCTATGAAATATCCAATAGAAGGGAATAAGATTATCTTCAGATTTCTGCTGAAGTTGAAGTTTCTTTTATGACAACTGGCCTAGTTACCTAGATTACAAAGAGGGATATTAGAAATAAGGTAAAAAGGAGGCAAACTTGTAACAGAAGCAGTACAGTGTACAAGTTTGTGCAGGGGTGGCCTTATGCTTGCTTTCTTTTTTAATTTTTCTTTGTTTTTTAAATTTCTAGATGACATAGTTCTGAATGCCAAGGAGTGTGATTACACCTTTTGTTACGTGATCTGACTATTTGGCTTACATTTCTACCTAATCTTTTATCATCAACCCCCATCCCCCACTTTCCACTGCCACCCCCACCTCACTCACTTTTCACTCCCACTTCCCCAAACCCCATATCTGCTCTATGAAATTATGCATTGGCTTCGCAGTATGTCGTGCTGTTTCATGTTTTGATGCATTTTTACTTACTGGTCCTTTGGTCTGGAATATCTTCTCCATCTATCTAATGCCTCTTCCTGCTGGAAGCCTTCCCTGAACCTGCTCTGATTTAGATGCCACTCTTGTGCTCTTCTATAAAACCATGTGTATCTGGGTAACATAGTGTTGTTCATTCCTCAATATAATCGCAAATTTGTTTATTTCTTCATTCATAAGCTGTGAATTTCATGAAGCCCTGGGTATATCTTCTGGCACTCTGTAGGGACTCAAAAGATTATGTAAAGATGGTTGGATGCACTGTGCCTGTGGCAAGTGAGTGACTAAATTTCACTACACTATTAACCAGAGATTACCACTAAATGCAGTTTTCTGCTACTGAATAGAATTTAAACAGGCACAAGGGTAAACACCTATGGTGAGGTGTCATCTGTTTACATTCTATAAATACAGATTACCAATAATAATAATAACACTAAAATACAATGTGTTTTATAAGGATTAGAAACATGCCAAAAGCAATAAAAGAAGCATTTTTAAAAGTTTCTGTCATTATCTCTATATTTTAGATAAGGAAACTAAATCACAGATAATTTATTTTGTTCAAATTTGCATAAGGGTAAAATGGTGGAGGTGGAATTGAAATGCCAGTCTGATAGACAGCAGATGTCAAAGCTTTTAACCATTAAAAATCACAAGAAAAGTTGTTTGCTTTTTAACAATCACTTCTACTGTTTCCTTATACAGAACTTGAAACACATTATAAATGTGTTCAATAATAATGTCTAAGCAAGAGAGTTGTCTTCAAAAGTGACTCCTACCAAGTGTGTTCTGAATTTGTATGCCGAGTCCTTATTTTCTTAATAGCTGCTTTTACCTCTTGATTCCTTAATGTATAAATGATAGGATTTAGGAGAGGTGTGAAAATCGTGTAAAACACTGAAAGAATTTTATCCACAGAGTTTCTGCTGAAAGGCCATACATAAATAAAAACGCATGGAGCAAAGAACAGTGTCACAACTGTGATATGAGCTGAGAGAGTAGAAAATGCTTTAGAAGATCCACCAGCTGCATGATGCCTAACTGAATATATGATGACTGTGTAGGACACAAGCAAGAGGAGAAAGCAGATCAGGGACAGGAGACCACTGTCAGCAATGACCAAGAGTTGTAGCATGTAAGTGTCCTTGCAGGCCAGTTTGATCACGAGGGGAAGGTCACAGAAAAAGCTGTCCACAACATTGGGACCACAGAAGGGCAAATTCAACATGAACGCCATTTGACTAGATGAGTGCACAAATCCAACTGCATAGGAGGATAGCAGTAGCCCAAGGAGCACTCGTGGGTTCATGGTGGTCATGTAATGGAGGGGTTTGCATATGGCAACATACCTGTCTATTGCCATGGCTACAAGCAACATCATTTCACTCCCACCTAGGAGGTGCATGAAGAACATCTGAGAATAGCATCCCCACCATGAGATGGTCTTCTGTTCTAGGAGGAAATCCACAATCATCTTAGGGGTTGCAAATGAAGCCAGAATGATATCAATACAGGAGAGATTGATAAGCAGAAAATACATTGGTGTGTGAAGGCATGAGTCAAAGATCACAGTGACCAAAATGAGAAGGTTTCCTAACACAATCCCTGCATAGACCATAGAGAAACCCAGGAAGAATAAAATCTGAAGATTCTGAGATTGGGAAAGTCCCAGCAAAATAAACTCAGATACCACTGAATGATTTGTCCTTTCCATATTGTCAGCTTCATCCCATTATAATAAAAATAAGTGAGAAAAAGGAGGAAATTTGTTTACCAGAAAGAATGGTTCATGCTGATATCCAATTTTGTTACTCAGGTTAAAATGACTTTATAAGCATCCTCCCCAATTTTTGTGGAATTTTATTGGTAAGTGATTTCATCAATGGTCCAGGGGAATATACCAAATAGTCAGTGGAATGCAGAATATGAGTTTCTGAAAGGCAAAAGTAAAAATAGCACATGAACCACACATGCAGGCTGTGAATGTGGTATTAAAAGCCTCCGTACCATACCTAGATGAGATATTCAATGGGTAACATAAGACCAGTGACTTTCCTTTTGAGGATTTTTTTCTTCCTCAGCAAAATCAAAGAATTGGACTGCATGATATCTAATATATGTTTACAATATAAAAGTCTCCATGAGTAAGATAGTGATCATGGCGGGTTCTATATACAGAGAATGGTAATGAGTTTTTAATATTTTTATTCTGGAAATGATAAATTTATAAAAGAGATCCAGTATGCCAATAAGTATATTTTTACATTGACTGTGTAAAGAAATAGGAATTAAAATCTTACATTTAAACTTTAAATGTAAGATTTGAGGGCCAGAGAAATGTACTTCTCTTCCCTGATACGATCTTGCATCAGTCCCTCATAGCAAATTTTAATATTAGTGTGACCAATATTAGCACACACTCTTTAAGACAAAAGAAAAAAAAAAAATATATATATATATATATATTTCACTCGCTATTTAATGTTATTTACTCTGCAGTCAACAAATTTCAAATGCATTTTCTAGGATTTTAGATAAAATGTAAAAAAGAAACCAAATGTCATAGACAAATATAATTGAATTTAATCCATTTTCAGTTTATTTTCGATCATTTGCTTATTTGTTTTGTTATTGATATACTTGTCACAGGCTTTACAATGACTGAAAGAGCTGGAGGTGACTGATTTATGTTGTTAAAAGAAATAAAGTTCCTTCAGTATAATCTTCTAAATTTATAACAGAATTTAGTCATTAATCCATACTTACTGCAAATCTGGTTTTACCAGATCGGTTTAAAAACAAAATAAAATAATGTTACTTTTATCATTAATGATTTCAAAATTACCTAGGTTCTGTACAAAGATCCTTCAGTAAAGAAAAGAATAGCCTTACTTTTATTGCCAATCTTTCTTACCAGAAAAGAGGAAAATACTTTTATCTGAAGGTGCCTTATGTGGACCCCAGGAATGATCTGCATCTCATTTTCCTATATCGCCATTAATTTTCTGCAATATATGGTCGATCGTTGAAAACAGAAAGAAGAGAGATCACAATGGTATATATTCTAATACTCTGAGACAATCTCCTGGGTATATTTATCCAATTGGGAATGTGTTTTTTCCCTATAGGAACATACCCTTTGGTCTTCTTCTCACTCTTCAAATCTTTGATTGAAATAACATGATAAATTGCATCAAGTATGTAATTAAAATTATTCATTTCCATATCAAGAAGGATTATTGCTACTTTCAAGTTTTTTTTTGTAATAAGCTCCTTTTAATATTTTATTTTGCAAAACTTTCAAATTTATAGGATACCTACAATTATAATACAATCCCCATAAAGAGAAATTCAATAAACTCTTACCCCCCAGATACCCAGATCCACTATTTTTAACATTTTGTCACATTTGCCATATCATCCTGTCTATCCATCCATCTAACTGTCTGTCTATCAAACCATTTTCTGAACAGTTCAGTGCAGGTTGTATACATCATGTTCCTTGGACATTTAATATAGCCATGTATATTTTGTAAGAATAAGGATATTCACTTATGTAGCCACCTTAAATGAAGTTATAAAGTAGAAAAGATTTAACATTGATATAAAGTTTACAGTATATATTTCAAGTTTTTCATATGTCCTCAAAATGCCCCTTTGAGCCTTTTTCCTCCCTCATTAGATCTCATCCAGAAACATGTACCACATTTAATTGCCATTGTCTCTTTAGTTGTTCTTTCTTTCTTTTTTCTTAATTGCAGGCACTTATTTACAGCATACACTTTCCCACCTAAGCCACTCCTCAGTCTATTTTCAATGGGATTAATCACATTTACAATAATATGGTACTCTTACCACCTTCTGTTATTAAAGCTTCTTATCTCCCCCAAATAGAAACCCTACCCCCATTATGCATTAACTTCCTTTCTCCCTGCTTCTTACTCCTGACAACCTATAATATAATTTCAGTCTCTATGAACTTGCATATTCCCCAATACTTCTTTGTAGTTACTATAGGGCTTAAATTTATCACAAAAATGTATAACAATCTTATTTTCTTTGATACCAACTTAAATAAAAAAGTATACACAAACTATGTTCCTATATCCCTCTCTCCTTTATGTAAATTTTCTCACAAATTGCATGTTTATATAGTATGACACCAAAACCATTGATTTATCATTAAATTTTATTCACTTGCCCTTGATATCCTGTAGGAAGTAAAATAGTGTAGTTACAAACTAAAATACAATTGTACTGATATTTGTATTTACCCCTGTTGCTAACCTAACCAGCAATTTGCCGGATATAGAATTTTTGGTTGGCAAGAATTCTTTCTTGGTTTTGCTTTCAGTACTTTAAATATGTCATCTCACTGCCTTCTTGCTTCCATGTTTTCTGATGAGAAATCAACATTTAATTTTACTGAGGATCCCTTTTATGTGACATTGCTTCTCACTTATGACTTTCTCTCTGTCTTTGGCATTTGACAGTTTGTTTATAATATGCTGTGGTGTGGGTCAAATTTTTTTATCCTAATTGGAATTTTTTTGAGCATTCTGCATGTATATATAATGTCTTTCATTAAATTTGAGAAGTTTTCAGTCATTAATTTTCTGAATATCCCATCTTCCCCTTTCTCTCTTCTCCTTGTGGGGCTCCCATAATAGGTATATTTTATACCTATATTATATTAATAGTTTCCAATATGATCTTCAGTCTGTGGTCAATTTTCTTCATTATTTTTTCTTTCTGCTCCTCAGACTAAATGATTTCAATTGTCTTTATCATCAAGTTCTCTGATTCTTTAATCTGCCAGTTCCAATATGCTGGTGAGCCCCTCTAGGGAATTTTTAATTTCTTTTACTGTGATTTTTGGCTCTGTTTGGTTCCTTTTCATAATTTCCACCTCTATTGATATTCTTTTCATGGTTATCTATAATTATTCTGATTTCCTTAAGTACTTTGTCCACGTTTTCCTTTAACTCTTTGAAGAGATTTAGGACCATTTTTTAATAGTCATTGTCTAATATGTCCCAGGTATGGTCCTCCTCATTGATGATTGCTAAAGTTTAATTTTCTCCTTATCCTGGACCATCACTTTCTGATTCTTTGTTTGTCCTGTAATCTTTTTGCTGAAACCTACACATATGATATTTTAAGGTTTTATCATTGGAATTTAGACTCCAAGGCATCTGTTCCTTAGCATTATTTTATAACAGATCTTTCCTTGAATGTCAGGAGCTAACAAAAAGTAAAAAAAAGAAAGCAAAAAGGATATTTCTTTCCTAGGTTTTGTAGATTGATCTTTGCAAGTGCTGAAATTCATAGCTTATCTGTATAATGAGCTTAGAGACTAGGTCCAGGTCAAAGCATTACAGCCTTCCACATTCTTTCTGCACATGTGTCTTTCTTTGGCATATATGAATGACTCTAAGAATTACCCCATTAACACAGTTCCAATTGTCCCCTCTTAACTAAGAAACAGTTTCCTCACAGTCCTGAGTACTACACTGTATATCCTACAGCAAGAATCCTTTGCCCCAGGCAGTACAACTTGACCACTTTCCACAACATTCTGTAAGAGAGCTCTTTGAGCTGCCTTTTACATATAGGAGGAGATCTGTGATGGTGAGTCCCTCAGGACAACAAAAGACAGAGTAGGCCAGACATACATGCTCCTAGTATGTGTATGAGGGTTACTCTGCTCTTTCTAGAAACAATACCAGAGATCCACACTGGGAGTGCAGACTGGATCCAAGCTAAGCTGGTGTAACCTGGAGAAGGGCCAGGCAAGGTGTGTGAAGATCCTACCACAATTAAGCAACCTTTATTTTAATTCAGCACTCATTCTGTGACTACAGTCCTTTAATTGTTTTCTGAAGCTTTTAGAAAGATATTTCTGCCCATTCTTACTGGTTTTCAAAGTTTCTTTGGAGGGACAGAGGCGTGAAGCATCTCACTTCACTATCTTTATCAAGTCAGGCTCCTTTCTGGAATTATACTAATGCTCCTTTTAGAAACCTAAGTTTTTAAACCAATTTTAAAAAGAAAAATATTTTTCAAATATACATGAAGCAGTTAATATACATTTGAGCACTTGGAATGGTGCATGGCCCCAAACACTCAATAAATATATGTTCAATCAATTAATGAGTGAATGAATAGACTATATAATGCACATTAAGCATCTAGATTAAAGAGTTTTAAAGTAAAATCCACAGAAAATATGAACTTTAACCATATATTTTTTAGTTGTATGGTAAGTGAATATATCTCAATACAACTGCTTAATAAATAAATAAATAGGAAGAATAGCCAGAAATAGCATCTATGTACAGCATGGGAATCAGAGAAAAATGGAGAGGTGAAGAATTTTCTTGTTTTTCTTCTGTTTTGTATTTACCATTATTGAAATAATGTAAATGCTCTAATAATGACTGGAGTGATGAATGAACAACTATGTGATTATACCAATTATCATTGATTGCACACATTGGATGAATTGTATGCTTTATTAATATGTACCAATAAAATAGACTTGTTAAAAAAAAAAGTTGTATTAGTTTGTCACAGGCTGCCACTGTAATATACCAGAAATATTTGGCTTTTATAATGGGGATTTATTAGGAGAAAAAGTTTATAGTTCCGAGGGATACCAAAAGGTCCAAATCAAGGCATCAGCAGAGATACTTTATCACCAAAGGTCAACTGCTAGTGGATCTTTGAGTCTTGCCACATGGTGAGGCAACATGGCAGGTCTTCTGGTCTCTCTCTACTTTCTTCTCAAGCTCAGCTGTGGGCAACCAGGAATCACTTTCTGGGCCACATCACTTTGAGTCTCTCGAGGCTTCTCTGTCTTTCTACAGCTGTAAGCAAATCTAGAGTTCTCTCTCTCTCATGGCCCAGTCAAAATGGGAGAGCTCCGTTTTCTGCGTCTTTTCTGCTTTCAGTTCTCCACTATACAAGATCCCAGCAAGAGGGTGGAGACCTAACCTGGGTCAAAACCCTAAAGCGATCTAATAAAAAATGATTTGATTAAAGGTCCCTTAATTGAATCTAATTAAAAAGTTCCACCTACACTGTGGTTACAGGTACAGTTAAGGGTTATAAAGAACATAATTATCTGGGGTCCTTAAAAGGTAAACCAGGTCAAATATAGCCCTTTTTGAGAACAATTTACTTGAAAGTATGTATTTTTCCTTTAATTTCCCCTTAAAAATAAAAGTAATTTATGCCAATGGAGGGGAAAAAAACTTCACATGTAGCAGAGGGATAATTATCTGTTAATGGTTTAATATTTTCCTGGATTGCCATACAAGTAAAATAAAAAAAAAAGAAAGAAAGAAAGAAAATGAAAAGAATACAATTTCTAGTATAAGTGCATGATTTTTATGTTGTGAATATTTTTGAGTTTTTATGTTTATTTCCTCTTTATTAAGGAAAAAATGTTCATACTGTATACCTAGTTATTTTTATTGAGTTTGCCATTGATATGTTAAAAATTCATTCATATGAGCACATAGAAATTCATAATTTTTAATACCTACATAAAATTCCACTTTACAGCTGTTGCATAATGTAATCCCACTTAGAATTGTTTAATTATGGAAATTTAGTTTTCTTATAAAAATGCTGCATTCAGCATACTATTCTTTTCTAAAAAAAATGAAATCATAAAACTATCAATCAATCCTGAAATTCTGCTAAGTTCTCATATTCAGTCTCTTATCCACTCTAAAAATTCAATACTATTTCAGACTATTGCACAAACTAAACTTCTATTTCAGTAAGAACAGTGTTTTCATCGTTTCCTGCATTCTTTATGCTATTTATCTCTCCCTATTTGTTTTTATCCTTTTTAGCTAGTCAACCTCCACTGCCCATAAAACCAAATCCTTCAGGGCATCTCACATCCACTCTCCTTAATGAATCCTTCCCTAGATAGATAACCCATAACAATTTCCACTATATTTATGGTCCATTCCATGTTTTCTACCAATTAGTTATTTTCAAGATATAGCATCTGTTTTCAGTGTTGACATTATGAAATAAAACAAGAGTTAAATTAATTTTTCTAATCCTAGGTATCTTTAATTTCTAATGTTGTGATTTTTCTTTCTCCAAATCAATTTGAAGCACCTTGAAAAGATACACATTACTCTTATATTCCTTATAATACATGTTAAGCAGGCTGTCAATAGAATTGTCAATTAAGTTAATGAGTGAAAGTTCATTGATTGAATGAAAATAAACAGATACTTAAAAATAGGAAAATTGCTTTGCTTTTTAAAAAAATAATGGTGTAACTAATGATATATAATTATAAGATAGGTAGATTTATTTTATGCTTAAGTATATTTCTACTTTTCACTTCTTTCCACAGCTCTCTTTTTCCGTTAAAGGACATTCTTTTATATAAATGTTTAACTTAACCCCCAACCCCATCAATATATGTACATACTCATTTTTACACAACCTTCCTCAGGGTATAAAGAGTAGTGGGGGAGGATAGAGGAATGAGAAAAAAATTATGTTTACTAAAGGATTATTTTGAATGTCTACTAGGCAAACTCCTTTCCTGCAGAAGAAAAGTTGCTTAACTTTCATTTTGCTGGGAAAGACTTTTCCAGATATTCTAAAATGGCTGTGGATAAAGATATATGAATTTTGAAATAAATACATTTTTAAAATTTTTGATGCATAAACTCATGTTCAATAAATTTAACTAAATTGAATATTAGAACTTGAAATTTACTAATAGGAGATTATATCGAAAATGAAGAGAAGACAAATTGTGATTGATCATGTAGTTGCTTGATCTACAAAGAAAAAATCCAGTTATTTGACACCATGTGTGTGATTCATTACTTTAAATTTTATATTTTACTTATCTGCAATCATAATACAGCAAAATATGAAATAAAATCAATCACAGCTTAGGTCAGATTTGCCAAAAGTCACGTGTTTTCCACATAATAGTTAATTTAGCTGACATTTTAATTTAAAACAGAATAAGATAAATTGATATGTTAGGTCTTATAGGTGCAAAGTCCAAAGGCATAACAAATTTCTTTGGGAAAAAAAATGTTATTCAATTCAGCCAATGAACTTCTACTTGGATAATCACTGCTTGGCATGGATTGTAAATGCCATTAGATTTTGATTTGGTAATATGATTATGGTGAAGTTTCAGATGGAAACAGTTTCACAGATGGAAAATAACATCACTTGCAGTGAATCAGAGTGTATACAACTTCATCATTTAATTTGCCCTAGGTTGTCATACTTATGAGAACATGCTATATATGTTTGACAACTAGAACAATAATGCTCTCTAGAATTTTATAATTCTATCACATTGCTCAGCTTCTAATGATTTTTGTATTTGATTCTATCTGTGGACAGTGTGATTAAAAGCCAGTATCCAGGAATATTTTTATATTGGCTTAATTTACTTTAAAGTTTCCCCAATGACTTATCATTTCTAAACAGAGTGTTCCAGAAGATTATTTGACTCAGGACACATTAAAACCAAGAGAGATTTTTTTCCCAAAACTATTGACGTTATCTCTAAAATAATGGGAAATATCAATCTTTTCTCTGAAAGAAAAACTATTGAACGGTTGATTAAAAAAATGATGTATTTTGAGACATAATAATACCCAGAGGATGATCAAATAACAGTGGGAATTATTAAAGATGGCATGAATTGCAAAAGAATAATTTTTTGGCATTGCATCATTGTAGGAATTGGTATGTTTTACTTCTTATGAATAATAGTCAAGAGGAGAAACAAAAAAACAGCCTCTGGTCTGAAGTGTACTAATATGAAAATGTACTTGAAGAGGATTAAACAGGGCAAAAATATTAAAGTCATAGTAAATATTTTCTGGACACTATCTTTAGGGCTGGCACTGTTTCTAAGCACAAGTGGGTCTATAACAACAGAATACATAAAGATATAAACTGAGTAATTGCATTATCCCTTATTTCCTTACCATAACCTCCAGTTCTAAGATTCCATTGGATTATCCCCTTTGTTTTCTTTCCTATCCAAGCAAAGAATACATTTACCATATAGTATTAGCAGAAACTTCTTTCCTTTATCCATTCTTGTTTCAAGTAATAGATACCTCATTGCATGTTATCTGTTTTCCACTGCTCTGAGAAAGAGGATTGTGATATATCTATGTAATCCAATGTTTCTTTGTTCATATTCATATATGTTAGTAGCAGAAAACTACATTTCTTGATTAGAGGATTTATATCCGGGTGGACCAAACTTTGCTTATAGTATAGACTTGTATTGCAATTGCAAGGAGAAGAACATTCTTTAACATTTTAGTGAAAAAAAAGGTCCTTCCCTGGAATATAGTCAGCTAGGGTTTTACTGGTATTATAAACTAAATCCATTTAAATTTGCCCAACACTCTTAGACTTTTGAGACTTCACTAACACTTTGCCAAGGCAACTCCAGAATCTCTGCCTCATTTATTCTGGACCATAATTCTGCCATATTCCAAGGGCATAAAATATTTTTTTATAGCAAAGTGCTTCCATATCAACAGATTCTCTCTTTTCCAGCCTTATATTTTACCTTCCCACCTGGTCAAAATTTGCAACATCCAGTCTTAAGCATGCTCTCTTGGTTTCTGCCTGTGTACATTAGACAATTCATGAAGTTCTTTTATGAATTTTCCCTTTCATCCCAGAGCAGGCAAAATATTTCCTCAGATGAACATTAGGTTACTGCACCATGGCTTTTAAGTCGAGAAGCAGAGAGGTAAGGAGGAAGAGCTACAGGTAGGCATGTGTCATCCTGAAAGGGATACATATCAATTGTGTCCCCTGCATTTTCTCCAGACAAGGTGACACTGCTATCTTCTAGCAAAAATGAGAAAGCACTTCTGTCCTAGAAGGTATTGAGGAACTTGGGAATTCAAGTTTCCAAATGTGTACACCCAGATACGTCCATACCAGATATCAGAAACGAATGTCTTCCCTATGAGAATGAAAAGGCAGCCTGTATAATGAGAGAAAATAATTGCTAACCATATATCTGATAAGGATTTAATATCCAGAATATATAAAGAAGAGCTGCAACTCAACAGCAAGAAGACATATAGCCAAATTAAAAAGTAGGCAGAAGACTTGAATATACGTTTCTCCAAAGAAGGTATGCAAATGGCCAATATGCACGTGAAAAAAAAATGTTCAACATTATTAACTATTAAAAGAATGCAAATCAAAACCACCATGAGTTACTACTTCCTACTCAATAGGATAGCCGTCATTGAAAAAAACAGATTATTACAAGTGTTGTTGAAAAAGTGGAGAAATACGAACCCTCATACATAGTTTGTGGGAAATTAAAATGTTGCAGCCTCTGGGGAAAACAGTTTGGCAGTTCCTCAGAAAGTTACATATAGAATTACCCTATGACTTACCAATCACACTTCTAGTTCTATAGCCCCAAAGAATTGAAAGCAAGGACTCAAACAGATATTTATGTATAAATGAAAATGTAAACATATTGATTCTACAGGCTGTAAATAATCTTTTAAATATCTCTTCATACAATATAAACTTTATAATTTAAAAATGAGTATATATTGGAATTATAAGAAAAATCCAATAAATGAAAAAATAAAATGAACGAAAAAAGAAACAGGAAAATATTTTCCTTTATATGAAGGGTGGGTCAACGCACATTCATGTGTTCATTCATCTTTTATCCTACATATATTTTATAAAAGTCTTTCCTCAGTATTTAATATAAACAAAACTAGTAGAAGATATTATATAAAATATCACCAAAATTTATTTTTGTTTTTGGAATATAGGTGGGTGTTTTTCTCTCCTGATAGCTGGAGAGAAAAAAATACATAACCACATATATTACCAGATGAAAATACATATTTATATTCAGCCAATATAACAGAAAATTAGAAGTAGGAAATGGAAGATGATTCCATTTCATCAACACCTTTAACAGTTACGCTATTATCTAAACAGAGTCTAAGTTATGAGTGCATTGTTGTAAATTCAGAGACAAGAATAATAGCAAAGTGGTTTGGAGATGACCGACTAGCCTTTTCACTGAAATTCTGATTTAATTAGACAAAATAGTTATGTTGAGATAACAATCACAAGCAGTAAAATGTAAGAAATATAAAATTAGTGACCTGTGTTTGAAATGTGAGAGATCAAACCTTTAAAAATGGAATATTTCCTTCATTTTAACCATGAAATATTTTGGCATAATGCAGTATCAGCACAAGTCCCAAATCCAAGAGGAACTAATTACAGAGGAAAATTACAAATGTAACTATTTCAGGTATCAGAGGGATGTGACTCTTAAGGGAATAGTTATTTTCAATATTTCCAATTAAGTTGGCACTTCTCTCTTGTCGTTTATTCAGATTGTATGATAAAAGGATGTGAAGTATAGGACCAACACAGTTTAGTAAGATTTTTTCCAGAACAGAGGAAAATATAATACAATAAATCACACAATTGATCTTTTCTCTGTATTAATGCTCCTTCAATCTTCTTACTTTGGTCCTTTGAAAATTCAGTGTTCTACTTTTGTATTCTACTCTATAAATAGGACATTAAGTTTTTATATCCAAGTCTGTGCATGGAAACATTGATATATTGTTTCTTTCCTAATGCTTTATATTTTTCCCTTTTTCACTGGAAAATCTACATACTAATATAGCTATAATGAGAGATTATGAAGATTCTAACCTGCCAATTATGTGGCCTTTTAACTCCTGAGGGAATTCATTTACACTATGAAAGTTTTCCCAGGATCATTAACCAACACATTTCTAATATTGTCTTATACAGATTCAAAATAAAAAGGACTTCTCCTTTCTTAAATTTAGAAGGTACAAAAAAGAAGACTGAAAAAAGGGGAAGCAAGTGAAAAAATCCTAAGACAGTCTCAGTGACATCTAGTTACAACTTCCAAAGGTAGGGAGAAGAAAAGGCTAATGCTTGTGTTTATTAAAGAAAATATTCATTTTTTTTCTATTTTCAAAAGCACAACATGTTTATTCCAGAATATTTCTGAAATACCAAGAACTATAGAAAAATATAACTGATTATGTAATTCGACCATCCAAAGTTAGCTACCATAAAATATTGATGTGTACATTCTCAGGCGTTTTTCTGCTGAAATAAAACTTTTTTTTACATGTTCAAACATAATTTGTATGTTTTCTTAAACATTTATATTATTCTTTGGCTCATTTTTAAAGTAGGGCTCTTCAAGTTTTCCCTATTTAAGTATAAGATTTTGATATCGAATACATATATATGATTGTCATTCCCCAGTTCACCATTTGCCTTTTCAACATTTCTTATGATTTTGTGATAATAAAAAGGTGCTTATCCTCCTGAATAAAATCTATTAATGTTTATTTCTAAAATGTCTGCCTTTGGTATAACCCTTAGAAATGTTTTACTACCTTAATATTATAAAATACAACAAAACAAATGTATTCACTTATATATTTAGCTCTACCTTTTACTGTTTAAATTGTTATTATTTAAATGTTTAAAAACATTGGGATTCATTTTGTTTTACATCTCAGGTACCTAACCAGCTTTATTCATTTACAAACAGCTTCCTCATAATTTGAAGGTCACCTTGATCCTAAACCACATATTTGTAACATTTGATGTTATTTCTGAACTCTCAGAATTCTCATATATATTTATCTTTCTAATATTCTCGTGAAGGTAAAGTATAATTTCAATTAGTCTTCCATTGTAATATGTTTAATAACAGATTTGTCCCCCACATTGTCCTTCTTTTCAGAATTGAAAAAAAAAAAACCTCACGTGATTCTTTGGAAGTGCTGGTGAGAAAAGAGTGTGGAAGGAATCTTCTTGCTTCCTGGTAAAATTGCTTTGTTAAAAAATGATATGACTTGGAATATTATTCATTCTAGCTTATCTGTAGTAGATTGAAAAATCAATAATCCTCAAACATTATTGATTGAAAAATCAATAATCCTTAAACATTATTGATTATTAATGCAGATTCAATTCTAAATATTAAAATGTAGATGATGAAATGGCACAACTAGTTACTATCAAAAGCCTCAACTTTTTTCCAGATTATTTTTTAAATTCATTCACAACTATATGCAAAATCAGTGATATTTTGATTTGAAGTCCCCCACAGGTAAATGTCAACTTCATTTTTGAGGATGTTTATCCAGGGCTAGAATCTCATTCAACATTATTAAATTTCACACAATGGGAACTTACAACAATTGAAAATGAGTTAAACTCTAAAAACCAAGACACCAGATGTAAGTACCCTTAAGAGTTTAATGAGATTTTATGGTTCTCTGAGACTTACATAAAATGTGTGTTTCTGTGTTTCTGTGTTTCTGTGTGGGGGGGTGAACACAATAATTTTTTATAAAAATATTATAATCTGTATAAAGTATATTGACATTTTAAAATTAACAGTTTACTTTATACATTTTTCCATGTTGATACATAAGGATTTCCATTTTTTAAATTAAATTAAACTAAATATTTTTTTTGTCAGAGAAGTTACAGGTTTATAAAAAATGCAGAAAATAAAGAGCTCCCATGTACCCCTCTCCCTTTATTAACATTTTGCATTAGTGTGGCATATTTTTATAATTGATGAAAGAATATTGTAACTGTAATGTTAACTATAGTCCATGATTTACATTGGAGGTGTCCAGGGGTTTTCCCCATTTTTGGTTATTAGAGGCAATGCTCATTTATCTTTGAAACTGTAGGCTATAAATTCTACAAGTGGAGATTCTCAGTTAAAGTGTTGCAAATTTTTTAATATTGAGACATGATGCCAAATTTCCCTCACCTAAAACAATTGTGCCAATGTACGAAAAGAAGTGCATGATAATTCTGAAACCGCCATCTCAAATTCTGACCAAAATTGCTAGGTAAAATTATCTGTCATTGCTATGTTAACTTGATTTTCTTTATTTGTAAATAAGTTTGAGTACTTCTATGACTTGTCAATCCGTATGCTTTGCTCACTTTTCCTTTATTTCTTTAACCTTGTCTTATTAATTGCCAAAAGTTATTTATAAACCAGGGATTCCAGCTCTTTGTTTTATGTGTTGACAGCATATTCTTAGCTTTTTTTGTTGTTGTTGTTCACTCTTTATATTTTCTTCACTTTCGTAAAGTCAACTGTATCAGTCTTTATCTTCATGGAGTCTAGAATTTTTATCAACTTCATTATGATAAAATAATATACATCTGTTATTCCCTTTTATACTTTTAATTTTACAGATGCAAATATTTTTTCCTCTGAAATTTATTTGCACATGAGAAGTGAGGTTGGGATACGATCTCTCCACACCAAATTGCATGTTCAGTTATCCCATTGATTCAAAACTTTACTGATTCAAAAATTTACCTTTGTTTTATATCAAGTTTACATATGTGTTTGTGTCTATGTCTGGACAGTAATTTCTGTTTTATGCTGCTGTCTGTGTCCTGCCTACTCTGAGTCCTCATTCTCTGAAATGCTATAGCTCTAATGTGGATTAAGTAGTGCATGACTAGTCACGTGTCAAAAAGGCAGGCTTTATTGGAAAAACTTTTTCTAGGAAAACAATCTCATCTGCTACCTAATCTACCTTTAGGGCAAACTGGAGAGAAAATTTGGAGAAAATACCAAAATGTCAAACCTTAGGAGCTAAGCAATATGAATTTTGAAGTCAGTTTTTAGAAAAAACATAACAAATTTTGGCATTTATTGATATTGTGGAAATTTGACATCAGGAAGAACCTCTTTCTCAGAGGAGACGAGTGAACAGTTCCAGTTAACTTATTTCAGTGCAGCACTCCTAGTTCACCAGTGAACAATTCTGTTAGGGTCTTCAAAATGTGTTTTAATATATTTGCTGCTATCATCAAATAGAGATTTTCTTCTATTTTTTTTTTTCTGCTTCGTTATCTTATTTTTATATCTTTGAGTTAACATCAGATTGTCTTAACTATATAGTTTTATAGTAAGTCTTGGCATAAGTATTCTAGATTTACCCTTTAAGATTGCCTTGGCTCTTCCTGGCTTTTTCTATTTCCTTATGTATTTTATAATCAACTGGTCAATTTAAACAAAAAAATGCCTTGTTGAGGCTCAGACTGGGAGAATGTTAAAGATAACTGAAGTATTTATAACTCATGAATTTAGCACTTTTCTCCATATATTTAGATGCCCATTTTAAAAAAATTAAACATTCATATTATTTGCCTCCTTAACTCTTTAATATTATTATTTACATAAAGCTATGCCCTAATATTGAACCATCCTTGCATTCTTAGAGTAAAACCTAGTAGTTAGAATAAGGGCTAAAAATATCAAGATTTGAGGATGTGACAGCATAAATTTGTAAAAGCCCATGGCATTATTTGATAAGTTGAAAATGATCTGGTAATTTTAACTTCTGGTAATCTATCATTGATATAGTCTTTCACATATAAGTAGAATCTAATTAGAATATAAGAAGAATTGTAACACTTTTATAACTGCAATTTATTAGAAAAAGCAAAAATTTAATGTGCAGAATGTTGTGACATGAGACCATTCATTCATTTAAAAATGCACAATGGTAGGACAATCAGCAAACTTTATTCTTTTATTTACAAATTCTAAAGCAAAATGATAAGAATACAAATATTTACTTCTGAATGACAGGTATGGAGATTTTTATTATATTATCTTCTTACGTTTCTGTGTTAAAATGATTCAAAATATTTTTTAACCTTTCTATTAATGGGATCTTCAGTCAGATATGAACGGTTTCATGTTTCTTTCAGACTTTTTTTTTTCTTTTTCCCAGCTCTCATTTAAAAAAAAAAGGTTGCCTTACTATCTGTTCTTAGATACTTAGTGTATCTTCCTTGATATCTTGTTTCATAAATTCTGGTTGGTATTACTCATGTTTGATTGGGTATCATTGACCTGGGAAGGCTTTACCCATCTACAACAACATGGGAATATTCCTGTTAGATCCCTCTTTGTTTACCAGAGCTCTGCATTTTAATAAATTTATAAATTATATGGATGCTTAACAAAAATGTTCAGACATACAGCCACTTGACAGAGAAAGGAAATTAAGTGGGGCAGTGGAAAACCATGAGCAAGCAAAAATTATGCTGTCTCTCAACACTTTACCCCCAGATCTGCTAAATCCAGAGGCGCCTAGGAAAAGCCAGGGCCCATGGGAAAAGCTCCCAAATATTTGGCTCCTTTTTCATTTTAAGGAAAAAAAAGTTAGGAAGCCATCTCAGTTTGGTCAACTGCAGATATTTCAAGGATTCGGGGTTTATTATCTCTACTCATCTGACTTTCAGCAGTAACCATAAGACTATCACATTTTCAGTGTTCCATATTCTCTCTACTCAGTATCACATTTCTGGGTCCTACTTCTCAAATAGAAAACCATTTGACCCTTCCTGCATTTATATGCCCCATACTATTATGCAATATAGAAATAGATTTCAAGTTGAAAAGGATATCTTCTTTGCTAATGTAGGAACAATAAATCTGTTCCTCAAACTCTAAAATGAGTCAGGAGTCTTCCACACACTCTTATTTACAGGACTATGCATTTTTTCAAGACTAGTGAAGATATAGATTATATATTTACTGCAATTTTCCTCAAACTTAATGGCTTCTAGCAGATAGTCTTCATAATCTCTGCTAAGGTATTATGGTTGTTGTTGTTTCTTTTTTAATTTTGTGTTGCTCAAGTGATTCTTTTTTTTTACCATTTCAGTGGATTTTAGAATGTGGAGTTAAGTGAGTATATATTTCATATCTCAACTTTATCTCACAGATTTTAATCTTTTTCAATTTTGTTTTAAGTAATGCATGCCAATAGCAAAACAAATGGAAAGACAAAATCACTCCATGGTGTCTGAGTTAATTTTGATGGGGCTCGCAGAGTCTCATCAAAGATTTTCTTTATCTTATTTTTTTTCCATTATCTACATATCCATTGTGTTAGGTAACCTCATAATTATCTCTGTAGTTAAAGTGGACCCTCAATTGCACTTTCCAATGTCCTTACTACTAGCCACCCTCTCCTATATTGACATGTCACTGGCCTCCTTTGCCACACAGACTATCATGTGTACAAGTGGGTGCCTCATGAGCTGACTGAAAATTTAAAATATTGTCATTTTGAAATGCCTTCTCTTATTCTATGCAACAACAAGAAACCATTTCTCGATCGGATTTTGATGTGCAATGAAAAGTGGATTTTATATGACAACATGTGGTGACCAGCTCAGTGGTTGGACCGAGAAGAAGCTTCAAAGCACTTCCCAAAGACAAACTTGCACCAAAAATAGGTCATGGTCACTGTTTGGTGGTCTGCTGCCAGTCTGATCCACTACAGCTTTCTGAATCCCATCAAAACCATTACATCTGAGAAGTATGCCCAGAAAATCGATGAGATGCACAAAAAACTGCAACACCTGCAGCCAGCATTGATCAACAGAAAGGGCCTAATTCTTCTCCACAACAATGCACAACTGCATGATGCACCTTCAGTGCTTCAAAAGTTGAACGAATTGGGCTATGAAGTTTTGCCTCAACCACCATATTCATCTGACCTCTCGCCAACTGACTACCACTTTTTCAAGCATCTTGACAAGTTTTGCAGGGAAAATGCTTCCACAACCAGCAGGATGCAGAAAATGTTCTCCAAGAGTTTGTTGAATCCCAAAGATGAATTTTTATGCTACAGGAATAAACAAGTCATTTCTCATTGGCAAAAATGTGTTGATTGTAATGGTTCCTATTTTGATTAATAAAGATGTGTCTTAGTCTAGTTATAATGATTTAAAATTCATGGTTGAAACCACAATTACTTTCCATCAAACTAATACAACTAACTATAGTCTATATCTTACATTTGGAGTATTTTTCCCCAACCCCACCCTATTTTTTAAATATATTTTTATTACAGAATTTATGAACTTACAAAATAATCAAGCACATATGTAGAATTCCCATACAACATCCCTTCACAAACACAACACACTGTGGTGGAACATTTGTTACAGATTACGAGATAATGTCATCAGACATTTACCACCAACCAATGTCTAGCTTTTCTATTAATGATTTGCTTCTGGGTCAGCATAAGTAATTTATTGGTCAAATGTTATGCTTAAGCCCCCTTTGAAATGCTTTCCAAGAAACTGGACTGCTCCCTACAGAAATGCAGTTAAGCAACACCTAGTGATGAACCAGTTTTCTGTTGAGAAAGCTTATCAAAATGGACCAACATAACATATTAATTGATGTATATGGGTTCCCTGCTTTGTAAGACTCACCTATGTAGTAATTAACTTTAATGCCATATATTCATTGTGACCCTCACTCGGAAATTCTCTAAATGCTTTATAGGCATCTGTGAACAGATGGTTATTGAGACTCTCACTGGGACATCCCAAGTTTGAGATATTCCTGCTCCAACAGTTTGTGCTTCAAAAACTTGCAGCTTTGATTACACCAGTGACTTTGTTCATTTTACAGCCATTTGTGCCAGTGAGGTTTCTTCCTTTTGTTAATGGAACTGTGTGAGTTTTGGGAAATATTTACATTTATGACTCATGTCCTGCTCTGACTTCTCCTGAGTAGGTACATCCTAGCAGAGGGCCCCAGTCTGTCCTATCCTCAAGGTTTACTGTGATCCCAGTAATATATTCTTGGCTGTCTCTTACCCTCATTCTTTCTGTTACCTTGACATTCTGTTTATTGCTACCATCAGCATGGAACTTTGAGAAACTTCTTAATTGCTCTATACCAAAATCTCCATTGTTTTCAACAATGCCTTTAGACATGGGATTGTTCAAGCTCCATTCCAAATAAAAGTAGACTCCACCAGAGGAACTAAAGAGGTCTTTGTCTTTATGACCTACCTCTCTCCCTGGGAAGAAACTCTGTGCCACTTCACAGGTGCTTGCTGAGGTAACTGTGAGTCACTTCTTTCAAAGTGAATCACCTGCTCTATAATCAGACACTGCTGGGGGTTGAGGGAGACACTGGTCATTTCAGCTTGCTTGCCGCTCTTGTCATGAGATTTCCATCAAATAAGCTAACTGGAAGAGAGGGATGATCATAGCTCTGGTGTTCTCAGCCATATGTGGAATAGAGCCTCTGCTTACAAGTAGGTGCTGGTGGGAGGGAAGGGGGATGAAAACATCAGTCCTCTTGGCAGCAGCACTTGCCCATAATTGAGCTTCTGCAACACCTGTATCATAACAAGGCTAGAACCTGAAACCTTAGCCTTAACTGAAAGTTGGGGAGAAAGTCTGTATCCTTGGCCACACTTGCCCCAGACTAGGGATTCCATAATATGGATCTGGGATAAAAGGGGAAGGAGAGGGAGGGGCAGTAGCCTAAATACCACAGACCTGCAGTTTTTACCAAGATACAGTAGATTTTCTTGAGTGAATGTTTCTCAATTTCCTATATACTCTTAGGTTAGGACAATTCCCAGAGACTATAAATGATTGTTCTTAATAATTTTCTCCAATTAAATGCTTGTTTTGTTTGGGAAAGAGTCCAGCATTCTCCTCACTCTGCCATTCCAAAAGTCCCCACCTCAATTAATTCTGAGGCAGAAAATATGTAGATGATACTTTGAAACTTACACTCTACTGTACACATACTATCATCCCTCATGCTTAACATGTTACCCAAGCTCGACAATTCTACCTGCTAATTTGACCACGCCATCCCCCTTTGTAGCCTTAAGTTGGGTTTTTATAATTTCTTACCTAGATTATTGGAATAACATTGTTTTTTCCTGCACACTGCCACCACCAAGATCTTCTAAATACTCAATTGTCAGCATAGTTGACAATTCTATGCTTGGGATGAACCTCTTTGTCAGTCACATTACAAAGTAAAAGAACAAAGCGCCAGCAGAACTAAACATAATTTGTTGAAAGAAATTCTAAACTATTAAGAAACATTTTTGCAGTTTGATTTTACTTCCATTATTATTAACAATAAAATTAATATTCAATCTATATTGTGCCATGATATATTAACAAGCAATTCCATGATTTCCTATTATTAATAGCAAGGCATTTGAAAAGGAAATATATAAAGCATAAAGTCAATCTCTACAATATTCTTTGTAATATTAATAGTCACATGATAATCAATGAAGGGCTTGAAATTTTTTATGAAATGTAATAAAAATCATTTTGAACATTCCATGCTAAACAACAAAATAACAAAACCACATGCCACTGAGGAAATACTTGTGTCTTCTGCCTTTATAAAAATGGCTAAAATGAGCTATATAATGATAAATAAATTGAACTCCTTGTCAGCAAACACTTCTGCATCAAAATCACAGCTAATGATTTGAAAATCAAGCAAAATAATAAATTTTGACTTGTGGGAGGGAGTTTTGCCTTATATTATATAAAATATATGGCTATTTATAGCATATATATATATATATATTAGTCAGCCAAAGGGGTGCTAATGTGAAATACCAAAAATGGGTTGGTCTTTACAAAGGGTATTTATTTGGGGTAGAAGTCCACAGATACCAGGCCATAAAGTGTTATGTTTCTTCTCTCATCACAGTCCATTGCCACATGTTACAGCAAGACAGCTGCCGGCGTTTGCCAGGGTTCAGGCTTCTGGGGTTCCTCTCTTCCCGGGTCTGCGTTTCTCTCCGGGCTTAGCTCCTGTTTCTGCCACAAGGTCAGCTATAGACGATCAGATGAATGGCTTGCTTCTCTTCTCCTGGGGGCTTCTTTCCAACATGAAAACTGCTTCTCAAAAGACTGCTTCAACTTTGTTCTTGCCATGTCTTTTATATTTGATTCCCCACCCACCAAGGGGTGGGGCTCAACACCCTACTGACATGGCCCAGTCAACGCCCTAATCATAACGCAATCATGCCCAGATTAACAGATCAGTTTACAAGCATGATCCAATTATATTTTTGGAATTCATAATTACATCAAACTCCCCAACTGTAACAATATATATATAATTTTCTCTTTAACTGTAAATGACAAATGAAAACAATGTCTATGGCAAAAATATACATTAAGCCATGGGTAAAGTGAATTGGGCAGGAATTAAATAAGGATTTGAAGATAAGTGAAAAAGATATCACCTATTTGAAGGTCATTCATGGTATAATATGTTCACAAGATATTAAAATGACTGAAGCTCCTGACTTTAATTGTTATAAAAACAACACCTTGTGAAACAAACATTCTATATAATATCTTATCGTAAAATGATTAATGATTATGAAATTGTTGTGCCATATAGATATTCTCTAAAAATCTCATGGCAATCTATCTAAATGTAAAAAATATTTATTATTACTATTTAGTGAACATATGTTAGCTGCACAAAAAAAGTATCTATTTTAATGCATTTAATACATATTTGTGATTTATCTTATAAATTTATAATTAATGTTTTATGTTATCTATAATATATGCTTTTAGTAGTAAATTTATAAAATACATAAATAAATGAGATCATTGCTCTAAAAAAATAATACTTGCAAATTTCCTGGGAGTAAGAGGACAAAATAGGAGTAGTGTGAAGGAGAAGAAAGGTCCATTAAATCAAAGCTCTCTACACTGTCAAAAGTATCAATGTCACCAATATAATCAAAGCTGCAGTTTTATTGAAAGAGAAACTGTTGGAGCAGAGAAATCTCAAAACCGGGAAGTTGTTGTCAGAGTCTCATGATTGCAATCAAGTTACAGCCATTCTAAAGGAATTTAGGAGATTTCCAATTGGGAAGTCACAATGATTGGTTGACATATAAGTTCTTCATTGCATAGCAGGGTCTTACAAAACAGGGAACAGATATAAATTGGTTAGTATAGTATTCTTATCCATTTTTAATAGGCTATCCCTACCATTCCAAGATGAGCTTATCATTAAATGTTGCTCAGTTTGTAACTTTTTCAGGTAAGCTCTGCTTTCTAGGAAAGCCCTGTCCTATGCCAATTTTTATATTCTGGAAAGAACCTTCCAAATCTCAAAAAAGGGTTTTTCTCAGCAACTCCCAATGCAGGTGACCACATTATTTTAAAAACACTTACTATATCATAATAAACATTCTCCATTTGTTGTTTTAGTTTCCTGGGCTGCACAAGCATATACCATGCAATGGGTTGGTTTAAACAATGGGAATTTAATGGCTCATGGTTTTGAGGTTGGGAAAAAGTTCAAGTCAAGTCATCATCAATGTGATATTCTAGGGCTGACTGTTGGTGATCTGGGTCCTGGGCTCTTCTATCATATGGCAGCCTCTCCGGGCCTCTCCCTTCTCTTCCAGATTCTCTTGATGTTTAGCTTCTCACTGCTCCCTCTGTGGACTTCTCTCAGAATTCTGTCTGAATTTCATTCTGCTTATCAAGGATACCAGTACCAGGACTACGACCCATCCTTATTGAGGTGGACCACACCTTAGCTGAAGTAACTTCATCAAATTATCCTACTTACAATGGGTTCACACCCAGAGGACTGAATTAAGTTTAAGAACACATTTTCTGGGGGTGTATACACCTCCAAACAACTATAGCTGTTTCAATCACGCCATTGCCCAGAGAGAACTACAGCCTATTACAGGACTAGAAATTAAGTGTAAACATCTCTCCTGGTCATGCCAAGTGTCAGCATCAGTGCTTTAGTAACTCCCACTGAAATTTGAATTCCCAAAGCTCCAGCAAATCTGCCTCCAAAGTGTTCATGTCTTTATAAAAGAGGAAGAAAGTGTACGCAGAACAATGAACCATATGCAGGACATCACAGAGAATGTAAAGCAGATTTTTAATTTTAGATAACCCCCTGAACATATTGTCCCTCAGACTGTGACTTTAGAACAGGTAAGTGGAAATATTATAGAGAGCTAATTTGTTAGGTGTTTAATATACTGAAGATATTATTTTACTTAATTTTGTATTGGCTGGAAGGAAAGAACTAAGACTTTGGGGGTACCAAATTCTTCTTCTTAGCTTGCAGATCACATAAAGTATTGTGTGATAAATTAGAACCAGAAACTTTAATGAAAAATTAAGGAAAATATTCACTCAAAACAATATTGTGAAGAGCTGGTAAATGATTATATATGATGTACAAAATTGAGAAAGATAAATCTTGAGCACTTAGAAGATTGAAAAATAATGGAAAAGTTAAAAACTCATAATTTTTGGAGAATAGAGAAATGTTATTTTTCAACAAGTTTCAAGAATTGTAAAACTTAAAAATAAGCATATCATATTGACAGTTGCAGGAAGAATTGGAGAGAGAATGAATGGGAAGAACTAACTATTTAGATACTCTTTGTATAAAATTGACCTTTAGACAATAAATACAAACTAGTTCTTAATGCAATAAAAAGGGAGCTATCCTTGGAAGATATTTATATTCAAGGGAATGAAAAACCAATGTGATATTCAGGGATATCACTGTAGGTATTCTTGAAGACTCCTCCAGAATAACCTGGAGGAGGTGTCAGATGGCTTCTCCATGAAGAACGGGAAAGCCCTAGAAACTAGGCTGCTCCCCTTTCTGTCCAGGGTGAGGCTTGTTAATTTCTGTGCTACTGTTTCCTTGTAGGAAAAATAAAGATGATAATACTCCTTACATCATGGAATTGTTATGAGCATTAAATGAGTAAATGTATATGAAGCCTGGCATATATTAGAATAAAGCCTACTACATAGTAATCACTTAATTGAGGGCTATTGAGTCACTCTAGATCATCTGAACAATGTCTAGAAAGTAAAGACAATTAGTATTGAGTTGTATGACTCATGCAACCCAAACAAAATCTACATGCTAGTAAAGATTGAATCTCTTCACTATTTATTTCTGAACCACTGCATACGTATACCTACATGACACACAAAATCTTTGCTCTAAACAATGGTAATACAAGGATTTGAGAAAATAAGCTCAAAATGATCCAAGACTGAATCCAAGTTTCCTAAAATCCTTAATATACTTCACAGCAGAAATTAAAAAGCAAAATCATTTTTAATGAATTCAAAGTCTTTATTTCATGTATAAATTAGCCACTAAGTTGTGTGTGAATTTGCTTATGTCTGTCTATCTCTGTATGTGTGTGCTTGCTTGTTTTAGAACCACAGAATTACTTTAGTGAAGTACATCAGAGTTGTAGGATGTTCACTCATCTTGCAAATCCTACATTCCTAATATATTGGGATAACATAAACTCAATAAGTGACAGATACTATACATCATAATAGTAAAAGGCAAATGAAACAGTAATTTAATTACTATCTAATCTTTCTATATGAAATATTAGTAGCAGAGCCAAGATCAACTGATTAAAATGTATCACTTGTTAGAATAAAAGAATAGAGAATAAAAGTTATACTCCTTCCACTTCTTCAAATGCTTTTTAATTGTGGATTAACTTTGGGAATATCATATCAAAGTAACATGACCCATAAAATAATCATATCACAAACTATTATTTACCAAATATGAATATATCAATGCTAACTGTGGCTTTTTTTTTTTTTTTTTTTTCGATTCTCTTTGCATTTAAAGAACTTCTGGAACTTTTTTGAGTTGCCTAAATGGATCTTAAAAATGGATCTTTAGTGGCTGAGTTTATTTTACTAGGTTTTTCAGGATCATGGAAACTTCAAATTTTCTTCTTTGTGACATTTTTCTTGCTCTACAGTGCTACTGTGATGGGAAGTATTCTCATTATAGTCATAGTGATGTTTAATTCCTCCTTTCACTTTCCCATGTACTTCCTCCTTGGAAACTTCTCTTTTCTGGACATGTGTCTCTCCACTGTCACCTCACCCAAGATGATTGCAGACTTGCTCACTGAACACAAGATCATCTCCTTATGGGGCTGCATGGCCCAGATGTTCTTCAAGCATTTCTTTGGGGGGGTACAGGGATGACTCTTCTGATAGCCATGGCCTTTGACAGGTATGTAGCCATTTTTAAACCCCTGCACTGCGAGACAATCATGAGCCACAGTGCTGAATGGGTTTGTGATACTTCCAAGGATAATTGGTTATGTACCCACCATGAGCCAGATGCTATTAACAGTGAATTTGACTTTCTGTGGCAACAATGTCATAGACAACATATTTTGTGATCTTCCTTTTGTGATCAAACTTGTTTGTATTGAAACTTATACCCTGGAATTATTTGTCATTGCTGACAGTGGGTGGCTCTCATTTACCTGTTTCACCCTCCTGCTTGTCTGCTACACTGTCATTTTGGTCACTGTACAAAAAAGATCATCAGAAGGGCTCTCCAAGGCTCTGTTCACATTACCCATATCATTGTGGTCACCCTATTCTTTGGACCTTTTATTTTTACTTATGCCTGACCATTCAAGGCTTTTGTAGGAAATAAGGTCCTTGCTGTATTTTACACTGTTTTCATACTCTTACTGAATCCTATTATTTACACCCTGAGAAATAAGAAAATGCAAGATACTATGAGACAATTATGGCCCTGACATGTTAGTTCCACACAGAACTTCTAGACTTCAGCACCATATCATTAATATAACTTCCAAATACTGTGTTAAGAGAACAGATAATCAAACAGATAATCTTATAATTCTAGTCTCACTCTTCTTATGATAGAAACATAAACAAAAAAGAAAAAATAAAATATTTTAAATTACTGTTTATTGTTGTAAGGACATATAATGATAATTAGTGATTTGCTACAAAATAATATGAAATCTTTGATATGAGGTTTGCAGTAAATATTATGAGAGATGATTTTAATAGATAATAGAATAGTGACATTCATAAAGTTATACTGTCATTAAGTGAGGAACCATGAACAAATTGTGGATTACAATAAAGTTAAAAATAATGGGAAAAATATGACTCTAATC
Source organism: Cabassous unicinctus (assembly GCA_029593785.1). Taxonomy (NCBI): domain Eukaryota; kingdom Metazoa; phylum Chordata; class Mammalia; order Cingulata; family Chlamyphoridae; genus Cabassous; species Cabassous unicinctus. The sequence continues at coordinate 107,268 of JAQZBX010000331.1, forward strand.
TCTTGAATCAATGAGGCAAAAAATGAAAATTAATTGGTAAATATGACAGCATAGTGAATATAAGAAGATGCTTGAGGAAAAACCCAATGGAAGGACAATTTCTTTAGAACTACAAAGAGTAGTCTTGAAACCACATTCTTCAAATAATATCCTAAGTATGCACAGCTGACTTTCAAAATTCAATAAATAAAAATAAAAGTGAAAGTGCACACTTTGATTTTATGCAAAATACCATGTAACTTTATCTTTCCAAGTATTTTCCATGAAACTATAGCTAAATTTGCCTTTGGTAAGTTTGTAATCCTTATAGAAACATAATCCAAATCTTATTTGTCTGTGTATATTTGGTGGAGCAGTGGGGGTGGAGGAGAGCAGATCCTATTAAATTTGGTATTGCATACTCATTGGTGATTAATCTTAAATATTTTCTCCCAATTCAAGATACCAACATTTCTTGCTTGGACTATTGCAATAGTTTTGTAACTGATCCTAAATCACCACATAAATTCTTTCTACCATTCAAATGATTTTCTACAAGAATCCAGAGTGATGCCATTAAATGTAATACTTAATGTTGCCTCCTAGATTAAAACTATTTCATGGCATTATGAATAAGGTTCAAATCCTTAATTGACCTTCAAAATTCTACATTGCTTGAGCCTACATCTAGAATTTTGCTGTAATCTTTTTGTTTTTTACACCTTGACCTAGTTTGAAATTTTCCAAAGTATCTGTCATCTTAATTCAGGATTTTTTCCAGGCCATTCCTTTCATCTGAAATGATCTTCTATCACTGCTTTACGCAGCTAACTTCCTGTCAGGATATTGGACACAGAATAAATATTACATTTTAGAGCACCTTTCCTACATGTCCTAGACTAATTTAGATTTCTTTATTTTACTCATTTATAGCATGCTGAAATTTCCATTTTTGTGCATATATAGTATTATATGTGTAATTATGCATTTATGTCTGACTTGTCCTTAGGCTATAAATTCCATGTGACTCCAGCATCCAGCACAAAGCATGGCACATAGTGGTTAATCCATATTTATAAAATGAAGAAGGAAAAGAAGAACCATATTCTGTCAGAAAATTATTTACTTTTGATCTACTGCTGAAGAGTACATGCTCTTCTACTGCAAGATGATAGCTGTTGAAAAGATTAAAAATATGTAAGGGCAAATGGTCCTCATATATTTCAGCAATTGAGTTACAGGCATTAGAGCTAGGTAATCAAATCAAGGGAGAATGGAATACATGAAAAATATAAGGCAAACAGGAAAGAAGAATTAAAGGAAGTTTAGTGTATTTGTTATTAGAATTTATATTGGACTCTATTTCTCCCACAGCTTTATATTATAGACACCCCATATTAAAATAACACCACCCATTTTATATTGGAGAATATGCATCCATTGATGGATGAAGTTATACTCCAGCGGATAATAAAAGCATTACATAAAATTTTGCTTTTGCACAAATAGCACACTTGAGGGCCTAAAACTCTCCGGGTAAAAAACATCAAAAATTGTTAAAAATCTTTTAAAATAACTTTTGAATTCAATTAACACCAAAATGAAATAAGAGAAAACCACACCTGAGATTCAGTCAGAAGCTTGAAATCCACTCCAGGAAGTTGAGCCATCACTGAACCACTGCTCATTGTAAGAACATTTACAGAAAACTATTGCCTAGGGCTCCTAAAAATACAATGTGGGAAAGGTACTGTTGATTGGGTTTTGAGTCTGAACAGAGAGAGAGAGACCAATTAGGAGCCATGTCAAGGACTCAGACCCTGAAATAAAGACATAATTAGAAGCAAGCAGGTATAGTAGAAATAGACAGCAAGAAAAAAGTTTTGGTTTCAAACTTGGTTCTTGGTGAAAATGAAAATAAATGCTTCCCTAGGAAGAGTTCTAGCTGGCTATCACGTTTTTCATATGATCCAACACATCAAGGTGAGAATTATTTTTAACTTGTCACTTAGGTTTATTGGTTCAGGAATCTAGGAGAAGTAAATATAAATATTTTCTAAAATATACTCCTTCAGACAGACCATATTGAACTTCATAAATGATTCTAAAAATAAGAATTTACAGTAAAAAGATCACAATACACAAACAAAAAAAGCCAACATAAATAAGAGTCAAAAGAAAAAAAAATATGTTGCCAATATTACACGTTTGGGAAGTATTAAATAAAGATTATTCAATTTTTATATTTAATATGTTTAAAGAAATGAAAACATGAATCAAAAAGTTATAAAGCACAAGACACAATAAAATGAACGGTCATCTTTGAAAAGGAACAGGACTTTTAGGAAAGAAAAAAATAATTGAAACTAAAATTCAATGGAAAAGATCAATAGTAATCTTCTGAAGAAAGAATTAGTGAACAGAAAGTTAGAACTTAATATATTATTAAAATGCAAGATACAGAGACAATGAAAATGTAAAATGAAATTGAAACAGAGTATATATTGAGGAGGCATAATTCAGGTATAAATGGTACTAGAGAAGAAAAGAATAGAAAAATGGATAGAGGTTATATTCAAGGAAGTCATGACTAAAATTTTTCTAAGTTTTGTAAAAATATTATAAATCCTAATGTTCCAGAAGCCCAAAGAAACATAAGAACACTTAAAAAGAAGTCCAAACTTGACACATTATAGTGAAACAACAGACCACCAAAAGAAAAATATCTTGAAAGCAGCCAGAGAGAAAATCCAGATTATTTACAAAGAAAGAAAATGATGCATACAGTTGAACTTTAAACAACAGCAAATTAAATTAAAAAATGGTGAAATAATATTTTAAATGGCTGAGATGGTTCAGAAAACTAATTTGACACAGGTGATAAAACTAAATGTGAAGGGTAAAACTCTAAATCTTCCAGAATGGAACATAGATGAATGTTTTCATGACCATGGGATAAACAAAAATTTTTAAAACAGAACACAAATAGTTTAATCAGTAAAATATATTAAATTGAGCTGCATAAAAAGTAAAATGTGTTCATCAAATGACACCACAGGAAGTGAAATTTTAAGTCATAAACTTCTAGAAGATTTTCTCCATACGGGGACCAATATCCAGAATATATAAAGAATTCCTGCAAATTAAAAAACACATAAAAAAAGCATTTTTTTAAAATTATCGAAGGACTGGAATGGGCAGCTTAAAAAGAATGAATCCTAATGTTCAATAAGTATATGAATCTTTCTAAGGACTGTACTGCAGTATGAGATCTTCTCAATCCAATCTTCCTTCTTTCCTCTCTTATCTCCCAGGAGTCTGAAATACATCATACTCCAAAGACTCCTCTGACTTTCATTATATAAATAGCATAAGTATATAGTATTAATATATAATAGCTATAAATAGATGTTTTATTTTTTCCTAGGAAGTGCCCATAAGACAAAGACTAGCTAATGTCAACCATCTGAGTAATTTGGACTACTTAGTAGTTCAGGGCAACTTCAGTGGGGGATGATTTTGACATTCAATTACAATAAAACAATTTTCTCATGCCTTCTTCTACATATCCATCCACATGTCTCTGCCCCAGACTTCCATGTCCCCAATCTCCCAGTCTGTTTCTTTCTAAGCACCTGAATAGTGGACCATGTCATAAGCTGGGAAACTAAGCATACTCACAACCTGGGCTACTTCTTCCACACAAAATCGATGGCCAGGTTCACTTGCAGATCCACATATTGGGAAGACTTCATCTCTTCACTGCCTTTCAAAGCCACCCCTGGATGTGATTGTAATGCAGTTATGATCCATTTTTGAACAGCACCCACATACCAAGTTAATCTCTCCATAAATCTAGTTTGGATTTTTTCTTCTTCCTTCAGCTTGTACACAGGAGCCCCTTACAATGTAATATGAAGGAAGGGTGTTTGTGTAATTATGATGGGTGACACAAGGTTCTAGACTACCTGCTCATATTCTCTCATGCAACTTACACCCTCTTGGTCCTTTTTGGTTTGGTCCTAGATGTACTGTTTTCAATCTCTTCCAGGACATCAAAAGGTCTGAGGGATTGCATGGCCCAAGTGGCAGGGCTGCTTGCATCACATCATAGACCTGGCACAAATCATTCTTAAAGCTCTCAACATTCAGACCTTAGGTGTGGGATTATATCAAGATGAGAGATGTGTTGCCTTTAGAACTCAAAAAGGTCAACCAGATATTGTGCTCCAAACTTTGTGAAAAGGGATACAAGATGTATAAATTTGTTTTGGACAAAAAGACCACATATTACATGATTCCATTTATATGAAATGTATAGAATAGGCCAATACTCCCATGGCTACTGCCAGTAAGTGAGAGCTAATTTTTGCAACCACTTCACTGTATGGTCCCTTTCTCCTTCATGAAGCCTAGAATGTCCCAGCAGGTTATGCTGGGACTTACTATGGTTATCATAGCTGTTGCCTCTGCAAGGTTATTGAGCAAGAAGTTCTAGCTTAATACAGGGAGGGAGTCTGAACACCCAATGTCTTCAGGAGTGTACATCTAGATGTATCAATCCCATATTTCAGGCTTCCAGGCTCTACCAGAGTCCTGACTTTAGAATAAAACACATGTCTTTACTGAATATTTACTTTATTTCTGCAACTCTCTAAGTCTAATAGGCCTTCATTGTACTAGTTATTTATGACTGCTCTTCCACTCTTTGTAAGCTGTCAAAGAGTTCCTTAGGCTCTTACATTTAAACTTTTAACTGCTTATCTTTTGAGTTTTTAAATAATTATTTTTTTTAATTTTTTAGAAACTTTAGATTACATAAATGTTACATAAAAAATATAGTGTATTCCCATATGCCCTACTCCCTCCCCCTCCCACACTTTCCCACATTAACAGCATCCTCCATTAGTGTAAATGCCCCCTATTCTTCTTTCTCCCTCAGATCCTTTGGTGGCCAATGCCTTTATATCAGTGATAAAAGCTCTTATATTGCTAAAATAATATTAAGTCCATAGTAGAATAATAATAAATCTACTTTAGCCCATTGTTCATTCCTCAGTCTTGAGGATTTTGCAATACTGATGTCCACTCTGCTTCTAATTGAGAGGGGGCTTAGATCCCATAGGACAGATGGATGGAACTATCTTGCTTGCAGTTGCAGACACTCTCTGTTCCTTGGGATTGGTGTTGTCCATTGTTATCTCCTTGTTATTTGTCCTGGGTGAGTTCAATGAACTGGAGAGTACATGTTGCTACTCCGCTGAGATTCAGGGCTCAACTGGAACATGGACGGACCAAAGATTTAAGTTTCTGGGACTTACATTTATCAAGTATAGTGCTAATTATATGTTCAAATAAAAGAGGCAGAAGAGCCATGTGTAGGGAAACTATAAATGAGTCTAATATTGTTACACTGGTGAGCATAAATTCCAAAGTAAGGTCAACTGACAGGGTACTGAATTCCTGAGATGTGTGCCCTGCATATAGCATCTGGATGTCTTTAGAGACCTCAGGAGCCCCGCTATTTGAGACACTGTTTACTGTGGTAGTCAATGAGATCCTGCTGAGATGTGCATAAGAGTAATCTCTGTAATGACCTCCAGACTCACTTTGAAAGCTCTTAGCCATAAAATTTCACTTATATTTATCATTTCCCCCTTTTGGTCAAGATCTTCTTCCAGATGCATTGTTAGTTGACACTTGGTAATAATCTTATTAATGACCATTTCTTATTATCCCTCTACAAGGCATCTCTACAACTTAGCAATAAGAAACCAGCTTCACTCTTTTGTAGGAATTGTTCTTTCTTTATCTTTCTAGTGCTTGAATTAAACAGCTGTAATTATATTCCCTTCCACTAGGATGTTTTCCCACATCACCATCAGTAAAATCCTTAGCAATCAGGCAGCTAACTCCTGCCAGAGGCTATCTGTGTTCCATCTACTAATTAGAATGGAGTTTTCTTTGACCACAGGATACAGAGTGAGCTAGTTACAAATCCCCATTTATCTCCTGATATCTCAGACTATTCCCAGTATCAGTTGTGTTACTTTGAGTTATCTGAGAAGTAAATCCTAAAATGGGAATAGAGTACATTCATAAAGAGTACTATTACCCAGTAATGAAAACAAACGATTTTTTTTTAATTAACAAAAACAACAAAAACAGTTTAAAATAATGTAAAAATAAATGAAGACACCCAAATGAGAACAAGTCAAGAGTATAGCAAGCTTGTTATAGCAAGGGAGTCTGTTCCCATCACTTATGTTTGGCAGAAACTCAAAGGCAGGCAGACAAATGTAAAAGCTTTTCCTGGTGGAAAAGGGAAGGCTTCAGATTGGCTCTGATTGGTGGTGTTTGGCATGCAAAAACTGTAGTTGTAATAACTAGGAGAGCACATCTTATGTGATTCATTAAAGAGCATATTTTGCTTTCTCTGTTTAGTCCTAAGTTGGGAGTAAAGGCAAAACTGGGGAGCTGGAAGTTTTGATTAAGTCTTGATTATTTTGAGTGGATTGCTAAGAGATTGTGATTTAGCTTCCTGGAATATTTGATCCAGATTGTGGGTCCCAGATCCATATTTACATATGAATTTATCATTGTTTGAATATTCGTTTTCTGCATAGTAGTTGGGATGGTATCCTGTCAATAGTAAGGGCCATAAAATAAAAATGCTTTGCTGCATGGTGGAAATGATATTATTATAAAACAGTATATTGCTTTGCTTCTCTACCAAGCGTATCTGTTTTTTTCCTGGGGATTTCCCAAACAGCTAGGAGTTCTTATAGCCAGTATCTAATTCATTCTCCAGGGTCAAAGCATGGCTAGGGAAAAAGACTTCTAGGTTGGTTGGTCTAAATAGATATTTTGCTATTTTTGCATGTTTATTTTTATACTATCTTCTGCATTTTTTTTGTGTTGTAGTTGTCCTTCCTTTTACTCATTTGTTAAAATTAAACTAGCAGTACAGTATAATTAATAGTATTTTCCCAATTTGATATTTTCTTTTCAGCAAAAATAAATCATAATCCACCAGTGAATTATTTATTATCTTATATTTTTCTTTTCCATGGCATTAAGACCCTGATAAATGACCATGCTTTATAATTTAAAATGCAGTTTACAGCATTTGAGTATTGGTCTATATTTGTCTACATATACCAACTTTCAATTCAAACAAAGGAATGTAGTCATCAAAGGGATAGGTCATTTCAAATGACTAGGTAAAGTTTTAGTCTTTTAATTTGGCAAGGTAGTTCGTCTAGTGTTTGAGGGAAATTGATTTTTTAATATATATAATTTTTAACATATACAAAACAAAATGGCCTGATGCAAGTGGCAGGAAGAAAAAATTTGATATATGATTGTGTACAACAGTGGTAGAAAGCACAGTAGGCCATTTGGAATGAGGGGCTTTATTAACCTAAGATATTCTAATTGTTGAGTACTTATTTTTCACCTTATGAACCAATGTGGAAAGATGATAGGCAGAGTTCTTTCTTTTACTTTGAGTTATCTCCTATGACCTGTTTCCTTCCACAATACTAAGGTAACTTTGGTTTTAAGTACTTTATGGGTTGGTTTCAGACTATGATTCTGTTTCTTGTGTTGACGTCCCATTATCTAGAAATGATAAAAAAGACTCCACTATAACATCAAACATCGATTAAAATGAAAAAAAGGAAAGAAAAGAGAAAAGTGAAAAATGAAAAAAGAAACCAAAAGAAAAAGGAATATAAATACTTATAAATGCATGTACATATAAATAAAATGATGGATTGTATCTTTGTGCTTTAAGTCTTGTTACATTTTTGTAATTTCTTCAATTTAAACCTAGGCAGGTTTTTACTTATTTTGTCACTCTATGTTTCAAACAACCAGGATTAATGTCAATTGGAAAGAGACCACTGACTTGATACAGTCTTCAAACAGTGCACTGCTAATAGAGAGGGATATTTTCTAAAAACTTTTCAGCTTAGAATAAATAAAAATAAACAAATAATTGTAAAAAAAAAATAATTATGACTAATTTTTTTTTAATGCTAATTGAGGAACTAAAATAGAAGTAAGAGAAGAAACGTCTGGATTGCTGGAAAGCAGTAAACTAGCCTGAATCATGGAGGGAATGACTGGAGTAGAGGCTTAGATAAGACCGGATAGTACTAAAGAAATTAGTATCTTCTTTTCATTTGTGGTGCTGCCTTCAAGGCATACAATAAACATGGCAGCAAAACACCAAGAGTTATATAACTCTTCAGTTATATAAACCTGACTTCAAATGTTTTTGGGCTTCATCTTTCTTTTTTTTTTTTTATTTCAAACTGCTGATTATCTTATGCTTTTAATATTGGCAATTACTGATAAAATAAAATAAGATCCTAAGTTACAATTGTATTACACTATCAAGAACTATTTGCCTTGCCTAAATATTAGAATATAACCACCATCTCTCCCATGCCTTGTTTGCTAATGTGAATGTAAAAAAGAAAGACGGTTTGCTATTACATTTTGTAAAAATGGAGATACTTTATTTTAAAATAATTGTAAATCTGTAATTTCTTAAATTACAAAACTAAAATAGCTGGTTTTACTAAAGTTAAAAACACAGAAAAATAAAAATAAAAATATGCCCCCTCAAGAAGGTTTTTTTTCATTATCAGTGTTTGGAGAGTGTTACCTAAACAGTTCTCATTGGATAGCTATCTAGTTCCTCCAGAAAATAATTAATCCCCATTAAAAAAAATGAAGGTAAAGGTGGAGCAAGATCTACAAATTCTTTAATGCAAGAAAACATAAACTAAGGAGAGCACAGATACAAAATAGCAGAGTAGGAAGTTTTACAGATAACTCCCTCCAACAGAAAAATGAATGAGCTGAGAAAAGGGATTGGAATTGACTAGAAGGTAACTCTGGACATAGACTAGATTTTAAAACAACCATGAGAGTTCCAAATGAAGGAAGAGGCTGCCAAGAATTAAGCTTTGGTAAGAGAAAGTTCAACCTAATCAGTGACCAGTTCCCATTACTCTACATGCTGAAGCAGCTGTGAAAACAGCAGCAACTGAAGAAATGTGCCCTCACTTCCAGGAGGTGCTTGCTGACACCAGGAGGTCAGAGTAAACCAGAAGAAAAGATCAGTGAACTTGAAATAAGACCATTAAAATACTCCAGTCCAAGGACCAGAAAGAAAAGAAAGAATGACAGATCATGTAACTATATTGTTGTGAAATTGGCCCTCGACCTGGCCCTAGGGACAAGGTTGTAGAAGGAAGTGCTAAAGTCACTAAGTGATGTGTGAATATAGAAAAGAAATGTTTACCTCTTCATTATCCTCCTCATCTGGTGGCATCAGTGAAAGTTCTGTCACTGGATCTCATTTCAGTATCTCAGACTTTGACTCACCACACAAAGTCTTTTTCCACCTACCCCAAAGAAGCTGGAGAGATGTTAATAGATGGCTCTGAGAAAATTTACTGTGAATCCTGTTTTAGCTATCAAGTGTCAAGTATCACAAATGTATCAAGTGTGTCAAGTATACAAGTGTATCAAGTAACACAATCAGCAAGTTGTTTGGATAGAAAATCTAGCTGTGTTGGCAGAAAAGTTACAGGCAAGTGAGTAGTAGTTTAAATTCATTGAGTAGTTATTTGGGTTCAAACCCTCTTCAGATTGGTTGTGCAGATGGTCACTTCAAGAGCACAACAATTACAGAGTGAGTTAGGGACTTTATTTTTTTTAGAGCTTCCATAGTCATCCAAAAATTTACAGTTACATTGCTGAATTGTTTATTCACATCAATACTAGAACTGACCAACTGTATTGTGTCTATCCAGTAATTCATTCAGTGCCTAGAAATCCTCACCAGACAAGTCCACAGTCAGGATCTTTAGTTATAAAATACAGCATTGATGATCTAAAACAGTTCTTTTTTTTTTTTTTTTCAGATGAATGGGATTTCAATTCAGTACCTATCCAAATGAGTAATTTTTAAGTGCTCATTTTTTTCTGTTTTTAGATATCTAGTTTTATTGATTCAAACTTTTTCTAACCTCTTCTAGACATGCCAAAGACTGGCAAAAAGAATTGCTTTTTGAATTTTGAAGCACTGTGAAAATAAAGCTGCAAGCAAAATACTTTAAATACAGAAATCCGGAGTTCATCTCATTGGTGGTATGTAAAAATTTTGTAACAGGTAAAGCACTTGAAAGAGTTCAAAATTAAAAGAATGAAAAAATAAAAACATGAACAGAGCCTGAGGAACCTGTGGGACACCACCAAACATACCAGTGAACACATTATGTGAGTCTCAGAAGGAGAAGAGAGAGAGAAAGGGGTAAAAAATATTTATGAAAACAGCTAAGGGAAGCGGGTGTGGCTCAGTGGATAGAGCCCCCGTTTACCATATGGGAGGCCCGGGTTCGCGTCCTGAGGCCTCCTTGTGAGGGCACGCCGGCCTGAGCGGTGCGGTGGGCTGATGTAGCAACCTCACGGCAGGAAGCGGGTGTGGTGCAATGAATAAAGCACCCGTTTACCATATGAGAGGCCCCGGGTTCGCTTCCCGGTGCCTCCTTGTGAGGGCAGGCCGGCTCGCGCGGCGCCGTGGGCTGATGCGGCAAGACCTCACAGCAAGGGGGAGATGGGCAGACACGGAGAAGACATGCAGCGAATGGACACAGCAGCACAAGCAGCAAGGGGGAGGAATAAATAAATAAAATGAATAAATCTTTAAAAAAAAAAAAAGAAAAGAAAACAGCTAAAATCTTATGAAA